>JASAMV010007581.1:0-16250 GCA_030248065.1 Rhynchonema sp. JSB1_4
TTGTCAAACCGCTTCAATTGGTGACGAATGTTTAAGTACCGTTTTCAACGTTATTCAATCCCGAAACAGCCGATAACGCAGTTGACCCGTCACTCTGTACATGCTGAATGTTCTTTATTAAAATATTTAAGATGAAATCATAAGGTGACCCAAAAGAAGAGCACCATTTAAAATCTATTGCAGGTGACGTTTCAGTCACGTATGTCATCCATCGTGAGCTGGAGCTGATCGCTGGCAACTCGTGTCGTGTGTACACCGATAAGAAGTTGGAAGGATTCAAACAGGACGTACTGGAGTACGCCAACGACCGCAGTTGTGAGCGTGCCGTCGCCGCGCCGCCGCAAAGTCGGTTACGGTAGTTGGGGTTACGGTAATTGACTATGATGGCACACTGTAATTTTGCTGGTGGATCACAAGCATGAACAGTGGTGCAATAGTTTGTCAGCATCAGGACAGTCACCTTTGTAAGGAACCAGGCACAGCGAAAATACCTAAGTTCAACTAAATTTAGGTTAAAAAGTATGAATCAACAGAAAGCTTTCATACGTTTATTTCCATTGTCAAAATCGTGACCAATGCATTTAATGTATCAATCAAATTCATCTCAGTATTTCACACAGGACGCAGAGGCAAACGCGATAATCCGCAATACGGGATTACACGCATGGGTACATACATATAAAGCTGCATAAGGCGCAACAAGTGCATAATAATGAATGTTGAATAGCTGCATAAGTTGACGCTAATAGCACAGCCATTTCGCGAAGCACAGTGCAGTCTCTTCTTTCTGCTGCGAACAGCAACACAACATACACAATGCTCATTGCTCACACGCTCACAGCCATCGACTCCTTCTCTCCTCACTTCATGATGAGCTGTTGTCAAACTTGGTGGTTGGATGGGATCTTATAACGCTAGTCGAAAATTAAATATTGTTTAAATTGTGGAAATGAAATTTCTTAATATCCCGCCGAATAAAAAAGCCATACCTGGGCAAGGCAGATCCCATCCGATCACCAAGTTTGATAGTTGATGAATGCATATCCGCTCGTTATCAGCACGCTCTATCTTTCCTTCATCTGCGATCAATTTCAAAATCACCGAGCCCAGCTGGTTGATGTTTTAGACGTGAACGACTGTGACATTGACGCAGTGATGTTGTTGGACACGTCGGGCTCGGTGGAGGCCGACTACTACAAACAGAGGAACTTCTTCGCTGACGTCATTCAAGCGCCGGATGCGAGTGCCTTCCAGAGCAGAATCAATGTTGGTTTTTTTCTGACCGACCTGTTGTATTTTTAACAGTAAAGTATGAAGTACATATAATGTTTCAACCAAACGACAATCAACAGGTGGCGATGGTGAAATTCACGAGCACCGCTCAACTGGTGTTCCCGTTCAAACGCGGACGCGGCAAGGAGGTCAGAGTGGTGTTTGAACAATTTTTGTGATTTGTTCGGATAAAGTGTGTAATTTCTAACTAATGTAACCCCGCAAAGGCCACATCCATTTTGACTATGGCCATTTACGACTCGCAGTAATTGTGCTTTAATTTTGCAAAAAAAAATTTTGAATTCAGGAAATCCTCAACACAATCCGCAACCTGCCGCACGAGGGCGGCGGCACATCGGCGCTGAGCGGATTCAAATTGGCGCTCAACGAAATCAAACGCAACAGAAGACGCAATGCGGTGCTGGTCGTGTTCCTTGTCAGTGACGGTTCGTTTGTGTTCGCATTTATCCCAGCATACAAATAAAGACTGCACATAAACAAGCATTAGCAGTATAGTTGTTACATGGTGGCAGGTTATTTCAAACGCCCGCAAGACAATGATCGCAAATCCTGCTTGAGAAAAGCTATGGCCCCAATTTGACATGACATGACTCAAAGTGACATACATGTATAGTCCGACAACAGCTAATACAGAATTTATGTCCACTGCGTTGCCTGATTCGCAAAGCACATAACGCGTGATGCAACATTACAAACACGGACACACAGCCTGCTTGTGTGTGTTGGCTGGCTCTGTGGGTGTGTTTGTAATGTTGCATCACGCATTATGTGCTTTGCGGATCCAGGCAAGGCAGTGGACATCAATTCTGCATTGACTGTTGTCGGACTATAGTAATCACAGACCGACACTTGCCCAAAAATATGCAGAACTTTTTCATAAAAATGCTGGTATAGTCCAACAACAGCTAATGCAGAATTTATGTCCACTGCGTTGCCTGATCCGCCAAGCACATAACGCGTGATGCAACATTACAAGCACAGACAGGCAGTCACCTTGTGTGTGTTGGCTGGCTGCGTGGGTGTGTTTATAATGTTGCATCACGCGTTATGTGCTTGGCGGATCAGGCAACGCAGTGGACATAAATTCTGCATTAGCTGTTGTTGGACTATAGTCTTGACGAAGACTGTTTGGTGTAAGTGCAGGACACACGGTGGACCCAGGAGACCACGCATATGCAAGACCTACGGCGGTGTGAATCGCAGCGCAGTTCCCAAAAACGCCATCACCTGTTTTTTCCGCAGGCAATTCGGTGGACGCGTTTAACGAGATGGCGGGCGTGGCCGACGAATTGGCCGATCTCGGCGCGCAGGTGTTCGCGGTAACGATGAGCGCCGACTACTATCTGCCCGAGCTGAAAACGTACGCGTTGCGCGACGACCGTGTCTACGCCGGACCGACCATCGTTAAATTCAGACCCGACGTGCTGCGTGTGGTCAACAAACCGGGCTGCGATCACTTGGGGAAATAGGATCATATGAGTAGTTGGTGATGCCGACATTTTGTTCGATCGCAAGTTTTCACCGCTGTCATTACGCTGACATTATAACGTTGTGCTATTATGTTTTTAGTTCACTAGGACTCGTACGCGAATACTGTAGTTGGAGTTGGAGTAGAACCTTTTCTGAAATTGATTAGCGTTTTACGCTCATTGTCCGCTACATTGCACTGTTTCAAACAATTGCTATGCAATCATCTTGGCAATAAACCAATGTAATCAGTTCTCTTACATTTTACTCGTAGACCATTACCACTAAAAGCACTTGAGTAAACCAATTCTGCAAGCATATATGTTACAAGAAATAACACCCTGACGTTTCTCAACATTTTTGAAGGCATATGGTTACTTGTGTCAAACAACAAACACTTTAAATCCTCGATAGTCCTCTTGGGTCGAAGTCCGCATTTGTTTTGTATACGCTCATTTTCGGCAGCCGTGAGTTTCCAGGTGTGCCCTACAGCAAATAAACATCCAAACATTAGTAGCCAAACTGCCATTTGTCCCATCTGCTAGAAGACTGAATAAACAAGGCTAAACAAACCACCAAAATGACAACGTTGGCTGAAAAATACAAATTTCAAGCAACGATATTAGCAAGGATTTTATTCAGTAATCCTTTAGCCGGTTTTTGTCTTTTGACCATCATAATGTATTTCGTCCCGTGCTCTATTCATAAACAGCGTTTCGTGTCGTTCGGTGGACGAATTAATTCAACCTGCCGTCTGAGTGTGTTCTTCGAATAGATTCACGGCAATTATGAAATTTGTGGGTACGCTTAAAGTATGAGCTATGAGGGCTCAGCCTAATCTGCCGACTTGATTGCGTCGGCTGCTGCTGCAGGTGAAACTGAAGCCCGAGTGCGCACTGCGTTGAAGAAGCATCGCTCATTCTGTAGTCACCTTGCAAGCGGTGCTCCCTCAAGATGACAGCAGTTGCAGATTGACTTTGTATCCTTTGACCAAAAATGTACGATCGGTGGTGCACATGGCACGTCAAATCTCAAGGCATAAATTTCGTTCTGCTGATGGCATGACATGGACTGTTCAGTGGTGGAGCCCACTGTCACTGCAAAA
This sequence comes from Rhynchonema sp. JSB1_4, assembly GCA_030248065.1. NCBI lineage: Eukaryota > Metazoa > Nematoda > Chromadorea > Monhysterida > Xyalidae > Rhynchonema > Rhynchonema sp. JSB1_4. The sequence continues at coordinate 3,866 of JASAMV010007581.1, forward strand.
TTGACCTGGAGCACACGCCTCAAACTGCAAATTGACCCGATTATTCAAGGAACATAGGTCTTTTACGTTAAAAACACATAGATTTCATCAGCGTAACTATCACCAACAATATTTGACAACGTGCTGTAATTTGCTTACATTTCTTCATTTAATTTAACCACAAACCAAGATGAAACAAGACATAAAGTGGGAAAACGAAAAAAAATTTTACGTTACAATTATGTAAAATGCCGACAATATTTAAATTTGTCACAAAGCAGACTTATACGCCAGTACCAGTATGGCGCAAATTTTGAGACCCAATAGAAAGAATTCGTCTGTGAGGACTTTTTTAAAATTGGTTGTTTTTGATATGCACTAAATTTCAGAGCTGATTTTTTGAAAACTTGAACGGAAGAGAAAATGCAGTGAGTTTTTGCCTTATTTTTATATGGTTGAAAAGTAGATAAAAAATTGACTATTATGTGTTATTTTCATTAAAATTGCAATTAATCTAAAACGAATGACAGCCTCATCAACATAGTAAACTTGATCCATTTTTGGAATTTCAAGAAATCTTCGACCTCCCACTTGAATGCGCCCTGTATTTAATGCTTTGGAGTTTGGAACCAAAATTTTGTATGTGCCTTAGTAAATGTAGTAGTCAACTTTTTTGCAATATGAGCGAAATCTATCCATTTTTTTCGATTTGTGAACCACATTCCATTGACACCTATCTGTTACTATTCCCTCGCGCTCCTAACTCTATGTGTGACCAGTGTACGTATGTTCTACGAATCAATTGCCTGAAGTTGTAACATTGGAGGATCCGCCTGAACACCTGAGTTGTAGTACTCGCAAACTAGTCTGCACTCTTTGTTTGCAGCTTTGAACTTTGTCCAATGGTTAAACTGAAAGTAACATTTCGGCTGTACAAACGACACGATACAACAATGGTCAGTGCACATGTTAATGACAAAAGAAATTTGAAACAAGTAGGTGCACATCATCAGTACACGGTAGATCAAGGAAAGTGGCAATCAAGCAAAGTAATCACTTATTTGAACTTTTAATCACTTATTTAATAAGATTTGAACTTGCCAAGACTGTGATAACGTTAGCAGTTTCAATGCAAATAAAACTAGTTCCTTCAAATTGCCTGTCAACAAGACAAACTGATCGCTCTGATGGTCATCCTTCCAATTGGTAGCAGATACCGGTCTTTTGACAAATCCATTTTGTGAATAGCCGCACGTCCGTGTACTTTCCGCCGTCGAACAACAATCTTTCACGTTTCTCAACTACTCGATAACACGCTGTGCCGTGACTGAGTGTGCCAAGAACATAGTGACGCTTTGTGCTTGGATCCGTTTGTATCGCTGGTCCTCCGCTATCACCCTGAGTGCGGCATTAACGAGTGGTTAGACAATCCCTTGCGTTCCAGACAAAGCAATCAAGCGGACATTCAGGTGTAATTCCTGATTTCACTAGCACTATTTCTACTAGACAACTGCCGTTACCTCTGTACACCTTGGTTGGGAAACGAAGGAGTGCGGTTTTTCAGTTTTGATTTGGGCCCAATGTTCGAGTTTTTGTCAATTTCTGCACTTAATCCTGACACTGCATGCTCACAAGTTGTCGGATGTGAAAGGTTGATTTCAGTGCAAATTATAAACGTGCAGGCTTCCGTGAAATTTTGATCCGCGGGCCCTTTTTAGTCGCAATTGATCACACAAACAACGGTTGGTAACTTCACACACAAGCGCGCGACGTGCATCTTGGTTGTCACTGAATGAACAGATCATCAGAAACTCTGTGAAACAGTGCATGAAAGCCGGCGCAGTTGTTTGACGCAACAGTGTATTTGGTATATCTGACGCTCTCCACCTCGGTGCGTAAATTCCCTTTAATTCCCAAAGCGTCCGTCATTGAACAACGCGGCTGTTCGCGTTCGCAACGAATTCAGGTCAGCCAGCTGGAAGTTGTCATCATCGTGTTTGGGGCGCACCCTCGATGGCGGTTACGCTTTCGAAAATTTTGGCCCATATCGTAAGAAACGTAGTGAACACTACCACAACCAAGGTATACAGCGATGCCTCCGTCATTTTTTTAATATTGCGTTGCGCACCAAACCTAATTTTGCTCGTGAATTTTCTGGTGCAGTTAACAAAGTTTTTGACAAAAACAATAGTCGACTAACCATGCATGCCAAAACACCCTTTTCTTTCTTTTCATAAACACAAATTGTGTCATTCGGTGGGATGGGGCTGCCCCAAGATTCAGCTCTTTCGTTGCAGGTCGTCCTGTCGAGGAAGTGCATGTGTCCCCACATCAGCTTCGTATTAGCTTCCATTCCCCCATTTTCATCTGGAAGTTACAGTACATGCGTTCAAGGAAGTTCATTACTTACAGCGTTTAGGCGGCAAAAAACGAGCAGGGGAGGTACTAACAGTCCTTATACGTTAGTCCGTACCCAAATGTTTCGAACTTGGGCTCGATTTTCATTCCAGGCTTCGGCAAGCACAAGTAATTTGCAACACCGACGTCGAAGTACTGCTGTGGCACGTCTCTGTCCAGCTCGATGATGGCAATGTCTCCGGTCTTGTGACTGTATAAAAAACAATTGTTTGCACCCAACATGTGCTGTTTTCGGCTAATTGTTTAGTGGTCAACTAAAGCTGTCGACCTTTGGTCGTCAGGTCAAGCAGCGCAAAAAATAACACAAGGCGACGGTTGACGGCATGAATATAAGCCTCTCGTGTGGCGCACAACAATTCAAGAATTATTGATACTGACGCATCTATGCTGTCAACAGTTACATTAAAAGTAAAGCGCGCAGTTATATACTAACTCGCACTTCCACTGTTTCGGCACAATCAAACGTTTCGCAAGGAACGGTCCACCCTCTCCATTCAGCAACGACGACTTTCGATGTGTACGCTGGCCAAAATACACCAATAGTAACTGCCTTCTTCCGTTGCTTGAGCGGACTTGGTTTAATCTAGAACATCATTAGGAAGCGCTTTCAGGGTCCCAGTATCCTTCTGTCAACTGCCCTACGTTTTTGGACAGATGTCCTCAGTGTCCGTGCAGTGCGCCGCTGTGAGGACGTGACGCGGTGAGATGAGGGATCCCGTACAATGTGTGCCACGACGCTCATCTGAACAGAGATGCATCGTTGTGTGTACGTGTTCCGTGTTTCGAGTTGTGCGTTGTTCTCTGGTCTAACCTCGATGTTGGACATCTGGAACTAACCAAACACTGCCGTTCGCTTGCCATTTTTACGTATCACTTCGGTCTTCCAGATTGCAGCCGCGTATGGCCATTGACCTTTCTTGGCCTGTTCGCCGCGGTAAATTTTGCTGAAAAGAGAACCTCGTTGAATTATATGTCACAAAATTCACGTACGTCTCCTTTTGCAGTTCTTATTGGTGTTTACCGTGGACTACGCAGCAACGCAACAATGTGTCAGTTGGGATTACAAAAAGAACCTAAAAGAAAGGATAAGTATGGACATAGTCTCTATAAGCCAAGCAACCTTATGTAAAAGCACAAAATGTCAAGACACGGACCGTGTGTATGGATGATATTTCGGTCTAAATCCGCATTCTTTGTCAATTCGTTTATTGTCATCTGCCGATATTTTATATGGCCTCCGAGATTGACATAAAGTTGTTAAAAATACAACAGCCAGCAGCTGGGCTGCAATTGTGCCCATTTTGTCCACTTCTTAATTTGAGCAACAGATACAGGTATGGAATATATAGGGCTGCTTGGTGCTCAGTATGTAGGCCACCTGTAACTTCTGTCAGCGGTTTGTTTGTGTGGCTGCACAGTCATCTATGAATTAATTCCACCAAAGGCTTTCCGTGCTTGAGAATGCTGTGCGAATCAATTGCAAATGCCGCTCGGCCCAATATTTCTGTTCGATGATCCAAGGACCGGGTTCTGAACACTGCGCTTGCACTTCTGAGTGTCCGTTGCGTGTTCTTTGCTTTTTTCGCGTACTTTGTTAGGTTTTGGACGCGGGGCCCAACGCATTATAAAATCAGACAAGGGGTATTCGTCGTGGCGCCAGTGGTGAAATAATTTTTACTTTACACAGAAGACATTGGAAATAGTATGAAAGCATTGTGTGCCCCTTATTCAACCCCTCACTTCTGTGTGATGGTCAAAAAAGAACAAATAAGTTAAAGGTAACCAAGCTGTTTGCACATGAAACAACATTCGCTTACCGTGATCATTGGTTTGAAAAACCATGACCGGCTTAGATAGTTGGCATCTATACCTACATAGTACCATAGCTCGGTACTGCTCTGCCATTTTTAACTTTGGCGATTTATGCCGTATGTAGCGGTGGTTTGCATGTTGTTGCAAAGAAACACAATGCTACCGAAAAGAAGCGCCTTTAACCTGGTTGCCGAAGTTTTCGATGCCTGATCAGGAAATGAACAGGGGCACCTTTTTTAACTACATAACCTGAGCGCAGCACAGGGGCAGCTACATATGTATAAGGGCAGACACATTATGTGGTCTAGAAACAAGTACGGGTACCCATCGCCTAATTCGGCGGCGAAACATCATGGATTGTACCCGATTGGCCATGAGACTGGTCGCAAGTGTTGTGGCCAACGCAATGCTGCAAACAGCAGTGGAGCGCGACACAAATCGATAGAGTTGTGGAACACGCCGCCTACCGACCATCAGTGGGGCGTTGCAGGTGTGCGTTGGCGAACTGCAGTTTTTGTGATGTTTCAATAAGTCGGAAAAGTGTCTGGCACTTTGGCACATCACACACACACACACACACACACACACACACACACACACACACACACACACACACACACACACACACACACACACACACACACACACACACACACACACACACACACACACACACACACACACACACACACACACACACACACACACACACACACACACACACACACACACACACACACACACACACACACACACACACACACACACACACACACACACACACACACACACACACACACACACACACACACACACACACACACACACACACACACACACACACACACACACACACACACACACACACACACACACACACACACACACACACACACACACACACACACACACACACACACACACACACACACACACACACACACACACACACACACACACACACACACACACACACACACACACACACACACACACACACACACACACACACACACACACACACACACACACACACACACACACACACACTGTGATTGATTTTTTGTAGTGGTTCATTTATCACACATGGCGTTTCGTACAATGCTTATCTCGTTTAAGGGCGCGGCCAGGTAGATGCGGACTGCGGACATTGAAAAAAACTATGTCCAATGTCCGCAGTCCGCAGTCCGCATCTACCTGGCCGCACTTGCGGACTGCGGTTTGCAGACAATCGAAACATTTTTTCATTGTGTTTGCTAGCGCGATATACAACTACAGGGTTGTGAATATATTGCAACGTGAAATCCTACCATGTTGCCTGCCATTCAATACCATGAAACATTCTAACGTGTGTGTCCTTATTCTGTGGTTGCTGTGTGTGATACGTGGCAGCCGTTAGTTGCGCGTGTGTTGGCAATTGATTATTGTGAGTTGGCAGATATTACGTGGATGTTTCAGGCAACAGCAGAAGACCACACAGTATTATGGACGGTGTTGAAGTTCGCATATTTACAACCCTGTAGTTATATGCTTACCAGCAAACACAATCAAAGAAATGTTTCGATTGTCCGCAGTCCGCAGTCCGCAAGTGCGGCCAGGTAGATGCGGACTGCGGACTGCGGACATTGGACATAGAATATTTTCAATGTCCGCAGTCCGCATCTATACCTGGCCGCGCCCTAACAGAGAAACGTCTGAGTATAAAATACCGAAAATATCTTAGCTTTGATTACCTTGTGTTTTGTGCAGGCCGGCCTCAAACTTTTTCATTTTTTCTCCTGCTGTAAAACTGTGTAGGCTCCGTGAAACATCACAAAGCAACGAATTGAAAATTTTATTCCTAAATCTGAGTTTCTGATACCTGGTCTTCATTTGCTGAGAAAATGGCGGCAAACAAGCGCGGTCAACATTCAATTGTTAAGTTGCTTTAAACAGTAACGTTGCCTTGAATATCCGCAATGTGCTCGATTTTTCAGGATTGACATTTTCACACGCAATTGCGCTGGACAACGATTGCTCACTGAAGGCTTATTCGTTAATATCCCCCGAGTCACAACTGATGGCATCGTTTTGAACATAATTTGTGTTTTTCATGGACTTGCTTGTTTGATTTCTAGCTGACGAAGTTGCGAGCAATTATTTAACTATTATACTTTATGCGGCTTCTGTGCAGATCCGTCTGCGTCCTTTGTGGTTGTATGTTCATATTTTAAACTTTTCATCATTTAGAATGTCTTCAATCTGAAGATTTAGTCAGATTTTCATTTCGAGTTTACATAAATGAGAATAGTCCTTTATCAAAACTCTTGAATCAAGTATAATTTACACGACCACAACCGAAGGGACGCACCAATCAATATAAGACAGTCCACATATACCCGGAATAAAAGTCAGGCAATAGCAAACTTGAAAAGATCTGTATTATTGTTCAATTCAGCAAACTTTGAGTTCCCCGCTTCGACCCAACAATCAAACCAACAAGAGATAGAAGTGTATTGACATCCAAACATGAAGATACGTATCACGAGGTTTAAAATGACAAGTACTGTAAACCGGCAGTGAACGAAAGTTCGTACTTTCACAATTTCGATTGCAAATGTTTCACGAACTCCGGCCAAAACCGTTGGTGGACTCACGCAGCCCGGCGTGTTTTGATAGCATGGCCGTTGTGAACTTCAAAAATCCCTAATTGTGATTCTGAGATCAGTTGTGGAACGGACTTGATTGTACAGTGCCTGGATTGTCCAATGTATCCAAAATTGAAAACATAGTGAGCACATGTGGTTACCACAGCCAAGGTGTACAGTGATGCCTCCGTCATTTTTCAATAGTTTGCGTTCTGTTTTTGCATGTATCGGTCGCACGACGACCATCGTATGGGAATCCATTCAATTTTTTCTGAATTGCGAAAACCCTCTCGCTGCATATCATCGGTGTCCCCGAACAGTTTTCAAAATATGTTTGCCTGAAACAATGTCGACTTCGGTGACAACATTGATAATGCTCTGCGAATCAATTGCAAATGCCGCTTGGCCAAATATTTCTGCTCGATAACACCAAAGACCGCATTCTGAGCACTCCGCCTGCACTTCTAAGTGTCGGTTGTGTGTTCGTTGCTTATTGTCCGTGTATTATTTGGGGGCCCCAATGCATTATGCAGTCAGACAAGGGGTATTCGGCGTTGCGCCAGTGGTGAAATAATTTTTACTTTACACGGAAGACATTGGAAATAGTATGAAAGCATTGTGTGCTTTATTCAATCCCTCACTTCTGTGTGATGTTCAATAAAATTAAATAAATTAAAAATACCCAAGCTGTTTGCACTTACACATGAAAAACAGACGCCTGCCGTGATCAATGGTTTAAAAAATCATGACCAGCTTAGATGATCGGCATCTATACCTATACATACCCTAGCTCAGTATTGCTCTGCCAAATGGATTTTATTGGTTATTGTTTAAGCAATGGGTGAGTTTGCTTGTTATTGTTTCTAACCAGAGAAAATGACATTTGGCACCTTGTTTTCCATAACGCAGACAACTTTAACGCTTCAGTTATTGGCCGCTTCTTTCTCCACATGTGTCTCGTATTGGTCGCACAATGACTAAATCAGAATTCATCTACCCTGATCTTCATGTTCAACCTTAACCACTATGCTACTTGTATTTGTGACAAAACATTTTCCGCTAAAAATAATCTAGCAGATCAACCACGTTGCCGCAGGTCTGAAACATTCTCTTTACTACATACTTTGTGTGCGATCACGCAACGCAACGTCATTGCCGCGTCACTTTCCCTCTTTACGATTCAGGAAAAAAATTTCACCAATTCTTATATAGTCATTGTGCGACCAATATCAGCCCTTTTCCTGGTAATAGTAACAGTAACTATATTTGATTGCAAACTCTCTTGCGGGGAACAAGCAGATGTGCCACAATGTGTCCTCGGAACTTGCTGCGTGACTAGATCAGACAGACAGATCAGGCACCACTAGCACACATGTCACAGTAGCATGGTTATGAATGTAATTCTTGCTAGGAAAATTCAAAGCGATCAGTTACTTCGTTTTTACTCACTGTCCACTATTCGGACAAACAACACAAATAACATTCAAGGAACTGTCCATCCGAAACACTTAAAACTACTTGCCCAAAGAAACGGCGGTTGCATAATTGGGAGAATGTTACAGAAACTTTCCACGATCACCCAATCGCTTGATGGCACACGCCAGTCACTTGACAAATCCACTTCGCATACAGTCGTACATCCGTGTACTTGCCTCCGTTAAACAAGAGTCTTTCGCGCATTTCAACCACGCGCTTACATGCTGTACCTTGAACGAGCACGCCCATGACGTAGTGACGCTTACTGCTTGGATCCGTTTGTATCGCTGGTCCTCCACTGTCACCCTAAACGTGGCACAGCATAGCGTTTTGCACCGTTATGGGTAAATGGCGCGCTTACTGCATTATCTAGAAATGCATAGATGGATATACAATGTAAGGTTAGGAAACGATAACGGCTATCTTGAGGCCATGAGCACCATGTTTTCGGATTAAGCAGCCGATTGGTCTCTCCCGCCTTGCGAAACGATTGTTCCTAGACTAACTCTGCAGCCGACAACGCCCATTTCTTTCTTTTCGTAAACACAGAAAGTGTCATTCGCTGGCTTCTCACTGGCAAAAGATTCTGCCCTGTCGATGCAAGTTTTCTTATCCAGCAAATTCATCTGACCCGTGTACAACTTGGTATTGGGTTCGAGCTCGTCACCGTCAGCTGAATATAAATAGCATTTTAATCCGCTGATTAGTTAATATTACCAGTGTCCCAGCAAATAGAGTATTGGATCAAAACATTATCGTCACCAACCGCCCGCATACGTCAGTCCGTAGCCGAAAGTTTCGAATTTCGGTTCTATTTTCATGTCCGCTGGCGGCACGCACAAAAAACTTGCCACACCCACATCGAAATACATTTGCGGCACATCCCGGTTGAGCTCGAGAATTGCAATATCCCCGAGTTCGCGGCTGTAGGAAAAGCATGTTTACAGCATGTACGGCTTTCTTTTAGTCACAACTCGGCAATGGATCTCCATCTTTGCACTGCTTTATTCTCAATCTGTTCAGGAGCACAAAACATTATGATAATGACAATACAGACGCCACTGCATGACCGAATTGACCATTTCAATGAAACCTGTGGCAACGCATAGCCTGACAAACCTTTTTTTCCATTTGTCAGGCACAATCAGTCGTTTTGCAACGAACGGCCCTCCTTCCCCATTGAGACACTCGGACTTTCGTCCCGTTCGTTGGCCAAAATAAACCAGCAACAACAACCTGTTGCCTTTTCTTGAACGAACATGGTTCAGTCTACAATGTGAAAAATATGACTAATTCGACTATATTTAGAAACCGGAATTGCGATTGTAGCCTTGCAGCGTTGATAGTAAATAATCGCAACACGTGAATGCGTTCTGAAATCCTTATCAACGCGCCTGCAGAATTCTAGCTCCGTTTTTTCAAGTTGTCTGACAATGAAAGGCTACCAACGTTTTCGAACCAACATCTTCCTTATTCGTACAGTGCGCCGCTGTGATTATGTGTCGCGGCGAGATTAAAGATCCCGTGCAATGTGTCCCTTGATCAACTGAAGAATTACATGTTTCATCTATTGACGTCTTAGCTTGATATATGCAGATATCTTGAACCGACCGTACGATACATGTTGAGTGCCGTTTTTAAGTACCAGTTCGGTCTTCCAGATTGCAGCCGCATATGGCCATTCTCCGTTCCTGGCCAGCTCGCCACGCAAAATTTTGCTGAAAGGTTTTCTTTTCTGATTGTCTTGTCTGAACCTGCTGCCTGCTGTAAATGTGCATGATGCATTATTACATTGTTGGTGTAAACACAAATGTACTTGGTCTGGTTAAACAAGGGTGAAATCACGACTTTCGGTGTACTGTCACAAGTATAAGCAACAAACCGCGTATCTCCTCGATATTTTGGCCGAAAACCACATTCGTCTTGTACCCGTTTATTTTCGGCAGCTGATATTTTGCGCGGCTCCCACGACTGACCTGCAGCGACCATGAATCCAAATGTGAGCAGCTGCACACCAAATTGGTTCATCTCGCCTTATTGCGTTGATTTCCGCAACATATGGAAAAGACCAGGTACCTATGTCAAACGTACGTACATTCACATATGGCTTTTGCACACTGTCTTGTGCTTTATGCTGCACTGTTACTAATTAATTCCGCACATAGTTTCGTGTGCTTGGGAATATTCTGGGCGGATAATCTGTGCTGTACTGCCAACCGTCACAAAAAATTGTTGTGTTTCGCCGAACATCAGGGTTGCACACGTATGGTCTACTCACGTATGGCTTATGTAAAACTAAAGTCCGCATATAGATATAGTACAAGATTGAAAAAGGTCCGAGCAAACTAAAAATAAATGTTTGTGTTCCTGGCAGCAGTTGACTTCTGTTGTTATTTTATCTTGGACATAGGATACCCAAATTGCAAACACAATTGTTATTTCATAGCAGTTCCGAATGTATACAGTATCTGGAATCTACACTTACGCTTCTCAGAACATTGAGAACACAGCAGTGCAAAGATGGCATACGACCGCTCGAATATGCTCCAAACCCAATCGATTCCACATTTAATTTCAATATAGTTTTCGGTTCTACTCAAATCAATAAAAGATTCTTTTAACTCAAAAGATATACAACAAAAAATGTTACCATAGCATATGTGGCAAAATAAAAGCAGAGCAACGAATTATCAGCACACGTAGATCCAAAATTAATTTCTAAGCTATAAATAACAGACAATCGCATGAAGTTTCATTTAGTTTCATATCTTGTCACTTCGTGCTGTTTGTCCACGTTCGGCGGATGTTGGAATCGTCCGATGAACATGACGGCTTCAGCTTCGTGGTCGTAGATGACGAAAATGAAGGGACGATTGGCCGTAAATTTTGCCTTCTGACTTGTTGCCACTGCACCGGCACCCGACACCGCTGCACCGGTACTGCCCCGTTCGTGCACCTGTATCACTGGTAACTGTTGATAACTATACGATCTAAGTGCGGGCATGACCATAACATTCTTACCTGCAGCACAACCTTGTGCGTCAGTATGTCCACTCGTGACGTTGAGTTCGTAGCTGGCATTCGTCTCTGATTGAATCCGGAGAACAAACGATTGACAGCCATCGATTTCAGTGACGGTATGGCAGCAAGATTCATATTCATCTGTAGAAGACCGCACTTTGGCAGGTTCTGTTGTCACCGTCCGCAATTTTCGCAAAAACTTTTCAAGCTATAGTAAATCTCTAATTTCGTTGCCTCATGCATTTTTACGGACGCAGGTAAACTCCCGTTCGAAGTCGAAGCAGGCAACAAGCCACCCAGATGGCTCGTGTGCGTTTCGAATGTTTCACAGTCACACAAGTTGTGTGTGTCAGCTGCGTGGCTGGTTGACTGTGTGCTGAGATTGTTGTCTGCTTCGAGTTCGAACGGGAGTTTCACTGCGTCTGTAAAAATGCACGAGGCAGCGAAATTCGAAACTTACTATAGGCTACAAACCTCAAACTTGGGCAACGTTACAATGACATCCCTCAGTCTCAACTGCTTGCGCCACGTTCGGAACAAGATTCGATGATCGATCTTAGCTTCAAACTCGTTTAGGGGGATGTCTGTGTACGGCATAGCCAGGTACATAGTCTGTTTGCCCCCAGTGTAGTTTAAGGCGAGCATCATTACGTCGTCGCTGAAAGAAACAAGTCAATAAATGTTGCACTTGCACCATCAACCTTCCGATTCCCCATTCCATTCGTTTATTTCTTTCGTTATTGACAACCGTGTTACTTTCGCGTACGTCCTGTGTGAACAGCTCCCTGACAGATGAAAAGAATCACATTCCTGACCTTTTTGATGCATAGTATGGAAACGTTCCTTGCATTGTCATGAACGTGGTCGTGATTCGAGTCGCGCGTGTTTGGCGACGGTTTTGCTCGACGTCGGGGTAGTGAGGGAAAAAGGTTGATTTGTGCGTCTCGCCGCCTGTGGAGTAAAAGTCGTTGACTAAATGTGTCTGTCTTGAGGACGTTTACGTTTTCATCAACTTGAGCTTGATTTATTTAGGCATGTTTTCACTTTTCATC
>JASAMV010007583.1:0-25280 GCA_030248065.1 Rhynchonema sp. JSB1_4
ACTAAAAAATACAACATTGAGAATTATCTATATTTTTCATTATCTCATTACCTCATTATAATCACTTGATTATCGATAAAGAGTGAAGGTGAAAGATTTTATAATTCATAGTTTTATCTGTTCCTTCACAGTTAGTGTAAGATCAGTCCATGGCGTTGCTTGCTGTTACTCACAAGTGACCGAAGCGTGGTGTGAGTGGTGCCAGAACTATATCTCACTGTTCGGTTACTCACAAGTAACCGAAGTGTGATGTGAGCGGTGCCAAAACCATATCTCACTGTTCGGTTACTCACAAGTGACCGAAGTGTGATGTGAGCGGTGCCAAAACTATATCTCACTGTTCGGTTACTCACAAGTGACCGAAGTGTGGTGTGAGCGGTGCCAAAACTATATCTCATTGTTCGGTTACTCACAAGTGACCGAAGTGTGGTGTCAAAACTATATCTCACAGTTCGGTTATTGACAAGTGACCGAAGTGTGATGTGAGTGGTGCCAAAACTATATCTCACTGTTCAGTTAGTCACAAGTGACTGAAGGATGATGTGAGTGCTGCTGGTGAGTGGTGAAACTGACCGGATAATGGAAACATAGTTAGCCCAAAGGCACCATCTTTTTTATTTTTTTAAATTTGCTAGCAACAATCACCATTCAGCAAAGTTGTGAGCAACCAACGACAACAACGATGCCCACGAAGAGCGCGCTCCGAAAAAGACGTAGGCTGCCGAGCACAAGTCAGAAACGGGGTTTTGTTTTTTGATTTTGCTAGAGAGCACCGTGTGGCAGAAATCGTTCTTGGTTTTGTTCTGCGTGAAAAACTGAGCAGCAGAGATGAGGATCGGGACGGGAAACCAAGGCCCGGCCCGGACCGAATTTGAGGGTCAAAGGTAAAAATAGTCAAGAAACGCTAAGGGGAGCATTTTTTCATACAGTCCAGTTATTTTTTTGCAAATCCAGCCAGACTTGGCCCGATCGCCCGAATTTCCGCCACGAGTCAAAAATCAAAAATCCCCGCCCGGCCAGAGGTTCCGGCCTGACCAATCCTAATCACTGCTGAGCAGCTCGTGGCGGCGATAGGTTTTTGTTGTTTTTTACTAGACGTTAGCCGGTGGGTGGTAAAAGTAGCTGATCAGCTTCCAAAAGCTAAGTGATAATTTTTATGTCATTCACACTTTGTTAGCTGATCAACTGTCGAAAACTACAGTAAGATTTTAGGTGCTCTTAGCATATCGTTAGCTGATGGATCGGCTGCCAAACACTGTAGTAAGAACTTTATAAAAAAATTACATGGATTACACGAACAAAGTGCTCCAAGACTAAAAAGAAAAAGGCAAACATTGAGAAATATCATTATCGCATTATGATTACCTAATTATCAATAAAGAGTGAAGGTGACAGATTTTCTAATTCGTAGTTGTATCTGTTCCTTCACAGTTCGCGCAAAATTAGTCCATGGCGTTGCTTACTGGATGGCGATTGACTCACGATCGCGTTGTCCAGAATCGGCATGAACAGCAGCCAATCGACCTCATTTACATCACGATGTTCAACTGTTTCATCTTCGAGGCCTGTGAGATAAGATTAAACTTTTCCATCAATCTGGAATGAAAGTTAAGCGGAATTCGTTAGGTATAGGCGGAATATTTGTGTCTGCTTCAGAACAGGAATCACAACCTACTTTTCGGTCACTCTGTGGTAATCAAAGTGCGAATGGTGCCAAAATTCTAGCAATTTCGTTTCGGTCACTTATTAGTAACCGGTGTTATGGCCTCAATAAACCGATGAATATCCAGTCACGCCGACGGGATCGCAACGCGATCACGGAGCACTGCTGGCTTCAGTTTACCGATAAGGGGGTCAAATCTCTCCCTACTTGGTTCGGATCGGGCCGGGCCCGGCCGGAGAGTTGGCGGAATGTTTGGGCCTGGCCGGGTTTAGCTTGGGTCTGTTCTTCAATTTTGAGGAAATGAATGGACATTGGGCGAAGGGGGGGCGGACTAAAGTTGGTTGAAGTTTTTTGTCCATTCGGGCGGGGGATTAGCAACCTCGGCCCGGCGCGACATATCTCACTGTTCTGCTGATGAACGTCCAATCACACCGACGGGATCGCGAAGCGATGACGGAGGAGTGCTGGCTTCCATAAACCGATGAATCTCCAGTCGCACTGACGGGACCGCAAAGCGATGACGGACGAATGTTGGTTTCAATAAACCGATGAATATCCAGTCACGTCGACGGGATCGCAACGCGATGCCGGAGGAGTCCAGGCTTCAGTATGCCGCCGAACAATCTAGCCTGCGGCAATAAAAAGGGCTAAAACTAGGATTAAAGTGCCCTCGGGCAACTGTATCTTGTTGCGCATAACAAAAGCCCTAAAGTTCTGATGCTATAAAGGGGATAAACAAGTAAATTACTGTTTTTCTGATGCTATAATGGGTTAAAACTAGAGTGACCAGACTAGATGCGGCAAGAACTTCAAGATACAGGCGCCGCGGGCGGGGCGGGAGGCTAGACAATCTTTTCGACCTGACACTGTCCAATCAACATGTTGCAACTACCGCAAGGACATGCCGTCAGTCTTAGCTTGAAATCTTTGTGACTAATTTTGCCGAACTTTTGTCAGCGCTTTTTGGAGTCTCAGGGCCCTTAAACCTGCGACCGTGTACAGGTCTGTTTTCGCGCTCGCTGAAGTATTTTGCACTTGCGCTGTGTGGTCTTGCAGTGGCGCTGAGAGTCGGTTTTAGAGCTCCTTCGTTGGTTTGCCGAGTTTGTGATGTGTAATTGTAATGTAGGCTTGTGAAATGATTGAAAGGGTGGGACTGAGATGTACCGAGATGAGATGCGCTGAGATGAAACATAGATATGATGTCGAACCCGTCTTGTCTTGGAATTGGCTCGATCGCGATCGAAATGGAGGACTGAGTTGGTCGGGACTGAGAAGCCGGGATTTAGCTAAAACTGACAGCGTGTCCTTATATGTTTAGCGGACAGTGTCAGGTCGAAAAGATTGTCTAGCCTCCCGCCCCGCCCGCGGCGCCTGTATCTTGAAGTTCTTGCCGCATCTAGTCTGGTCACTCTAGTTTTAACCCATTATAGCATCAGAAAAACAGTAATTTACTTGTTTATCCCCTTTATAGCATCAGAACTTTAGGGCTTTTGTTATGCGCAACAAGATACAGTTGCCCGAGGGCACTTTAATCCTAGTTTCTGAGTTTGCAATGAATCAAATTTTTTCAATATCAGTGTAGTGGTTACAGTTATACTGTATGTATGTACATAATTCAGTGGCTTAAGATGCTAGGAAAATATGCACCCTGTATTGGGATTACATAGAGTAGGTCAAAGTCTATCAACCAAAATTTAATTGCCGAGACTTGTGCCTTGTACAAGATTGATAAATTGAACAGATTTTCACTGTAACTGCTTTTCTGTCATAATCGTTAGCAGCAATTCACTTTCGCATTACTCGTAATAAGTGTACGAATCCCCAAGGTATACCTAAGCTCAGTATTGTTATGTACAGCGTCTAGGGTATTTTTCAAATACACGTGATCTGGAGACCGTGTTTACCATGTCATTCCATGCCAAAAGGAATTGTATCTATGGCTGCTATTCACGAAAAGGTTGAGTGGAGAATTGAGTGGAAAGTTCAGGGTAACTGCCAGTGAAAAAAGTTCGGTTGAAAACCAATCCGACTGATAAAGTTCACTGAACTGTTCGACTTCACTGAACTCAATGAAGAGTACAGTGAAATGGATACGGTAGCGTGAAATATTCCATGTTCCTGTTGTGGCGTGACGTGTGCGGCTGTGTGTTTTTTGTGTGGACAAAATCTGTTTTCCAAAAAGAACAATAATGTCAACAATAATGTTCAAGGTCTTATTACCTAGAAATATTTCCGGATGCCTCAAAATATTGTGAGCAAATATAGTCAGGAATCGGGAAATATTCAAGTTCCAGTTTTCGGATTAATCCAGGATATTAAACAGGATACGAAACGCAACCCAGCTGTGATTCCGTGAATCAATCGCGTTTTTGCTCACTGGGGAGAACATATTAGTTATTCATCAGCCGTCACACATGGGCACCAATTAAGGAAGTAAGGTAATGACTACATACACCGAACTTTCATGCACCGAGCTCTTGACCAAATTTTGCGCCGACCTTTACTTTTACACCCGTACACCCAACTTTTTTTGTATGCACGCTTCTGAAAATTCCACCCCAATGTTTCAACTCAAATATCGCATACTGTATGTATGTGTCAGATTAGTTTCATTTCAATGAAATCCAGCATTCGTCAAGAATTAGTGCGAACGAATATCATGTTTCAGAAAGCGCGTGGTCATATTGCAGTTGTTTACAGTCGGATTTTCTCCCGTAATGCGCGACTGCAGATATTCCGTAAGGAGGTGCAGTGTCCCAGTGTGCAGTGTGCAGTGCAGCAATCTTATGTCCCAGTAATGCAAACAGGGTGACCGGCCGTGGTTCTGCGTGGAGATCGATTCTTCTACATAGTGTTGCATTCGAAAAAATATTGGAGATCTGGTCTTTTGTGCTTTAAAACATCGGTCTTCCCATGTGCTTTCGTGCCTTGAAGAAGATTAGCGCCAAACAAGCCTGTATTGCGTCATTGATGTTTGCATCACTCTATTCCCTTCTAATAGTATATAATTTGAAATATCACACCTCGATGGGTGTGGTTAATTCGTATCTTTCTTAAGTTCCAGAAAATAACCATGATCAGATATGAAACGTAGTAATCGGATCGAATCGGATCACGTGACTGGCTTTTCGAAGGATAATTTAAACTTTGGTGGCCGTGGCACTAAGCTTGAGCAGCGTAATACATAGTTGTTTACGTTGGGTGTACGAACAACTTTTAAGCTGGTCTAAGTCAGTGACATCAGTAATTGAAATATTGAATAAAAAAATAACGTGCTCAACTAAGACAGATCCGATGCGATCCGATCACCCAATTTGCGGCAATTAATGTAACTGTGGTGACCACTTTCTGCCGTCATATAACGCGCCCACATGGGATCTATCGCGTAAACAAAGGTCGCTCCGCTCGCATATGAACATTTGTGTTTGTGACATGGCATTGTTTTTTATGCCTCGGTGACTGCAAAATGCCTCAATGGTTTATAAAACATTTCATTTCAGTCAACTCCCAACGAGCCTGAGCTGTTTGTATTTGTGCGCATCTCAATTTTCAAGTCGCCCATGCCACCATTGTAATTACGGGCACCTAGATATAACGGTACTGGACTCAAGTATCCCAAACCGACAAAGTATCCCGCGTTTTGTTCCCGTGGGAAACAGCGTCGTGTTAGGCACTAAGACGAAGTATCCCACAAAAAAACGACGCAGGGTGCCAACACAATGAATATGACGTGGCTCTGCCTCAGGCTGCCTTCACAATGCATGCGCGTTTGCGCGCCACATCTTTTGACACGCATTTGCGTTCACAATGGAAATTTGATGCACAAACGAGCATGCGCAAACGGTGGCCGGACAATTGAGCAAAGTACATTTGAGCAAGACCACTTTGAGCAAGTGAAAAAGAGCAGGGCCAAAAGAGCAGAGCACTTATTTTGTTCCAACGGCTTAGGCTTAGGCTGATTTTGGTATCAGGCTTAGGCTTATCCTTAGGCTTACACTTAAGATTAGTTTTGTGTTTGGGCGTAGGCTTAGGCTTAGGCTTATTCGTTTTTAGGTTCTGCTCTTTTGGACTCTGCTCGTTTTCACTTGCTCAAAGTGGTCTTGCTCAAATGTGCTTTGCTCAATTGCCCGTCCGCCGCGCAAACGCGCAAAAGCGCATGCATTGTGAAGGTGGCCTTAGCATGTGATAAGATCTCATTGCTGAGTTTTGGCTTGGGTCAATAACTAGACTTTGGCTTAGGTCTAAAGTTGGGCCAAGGTTTAGGCCTGATGTTAGGCTTAGGCCCATGGGTTTTTCAGTGGTTAGGTTAGGCTCAACGTTGCTCAACCAATTGTTTGTGGTAAGGGCTTCCTTCCCTCTTTGGGATACTGCGCCGGTTTTTTTTGGGACAAAGCGTCGTCTTGGTTTGTGAAACTTCTATGTAGTACAAACAAAAGAGAGATGGGATACTTCGTCATAGTATCTATCTACAATAACATGCAATTGAATCTCGTGGGTGTGTGAACTTGCACTTTCCAGACCAAATAGTGTCGTGTCACTCAACCGCGTCGCGACTTGTTGCTTTGTTTATTGGCGTTTCACGCATCCTGCCTAATACTGCTAGGTTTCTATTGAACCTTTGCACACCTACACTTGTATTTGTTAAGCCATGTTTGACTCGGTGATCGGGGGCGGGGCTGGCCACTGAGTCCTGTCCTGGGCACGTGATCTTCCGCGTTTGAGATGCTCCGAAATTTGAGTTAGAACAGCGTAAGAATTGTTTTGCGCAACTGTTGAGTTTATGATCTCTTGTCAAAATTTAAAGCCATCAGTAAATCTCGAAATGCTGCCATGAAAGAAGAAGTTGCATGCTTGACCAAGCCCGGGCCGCTAACTAAGTTTGATACCGATGGACATAATGGCAATATGGTGGCATCATTTTAAAATTTTATGATGGACGCCGTGCATAATGTCGCGCTCGCATATTCATACACTACCAGAAATTTATTATACGAATGTAATTAATTTAAGCACCTATGCATACTTTGGTAGTTCGAATTACAGTTTCTGATGGTTGCAAAATGCCGTGGGTTAGAGAGGACCCACGGGTCCTGTACATACATACACGCAATGCTATATACAGTTCTCTGTGAAACATCACTGGGCGGATTCATGTGAAACTAGAACTCAAGTATATCGTATCCGAGCGAGAGGCTAAAGCTAGATCACATCCTTTGTTGCACTGTGCTGTTGGTTTGATGAGGCTCTTGACTTTTTTCAAGGATTGTTTTTCACCCCGCCGAAAGCGTCTGGACATGAAACATTTACTCCAAAGCAGTCATGGGCGCGAAGATAGAGGGACACATTCACACCTCCCATTGGGCCCCCTGATGGTTTGGGCTGGGCAAAATGTCGGGAAAAGTGAGTCTATGTGATAACTAGGGTCGAAGCGTCCAAATATGGTGTCCATTTGGTCACTCTAAAGTGCTTAAAGGGTGGTTCACATTTTTTCCGTATCACACTCAACGAAGAAGTTATGGCACTTCTCATTCATCAAAGGGGCGATAACTGTCTTATCAGAGATAATCTGCAAAAACTGATCCGAAATTCTGATTCAGCACGCAAACAATTTTGACACCACCTTTGATCAAAATCGGTGAGATATGGGTTGAAATGTCGAACACCCCTTTTTAGCGATTCAGAGTGGTCACGTTACCACGTTGACCACGGATTCGGATACCCCCACCCAAATTGTCCACATGGACCCACTTTTCCCAAAAATTTTTCCCCAACCCAAATCTGGCAGGTGGACCAACTAAAGGCAGGCGAGAATCCATCCCTCTTGGCGCCCATGCAGACCAGGGTTGGCCAAAAAAACGACGGCGTTTTTGTTTTTTTAAAACCTTGAAATAATTTAATTTCATTGGCCTTCCCTGATTTTTCAAGGGAAGTACCCTGATTTTTAAGGAAAATCAATTTTTTGTCCAATGTTTGTCAAATTTTTTCGATCCAATCTTTACTTTGTCGATATGCATCGATGTACGGAGTTCGATTTTCATGGTCAACCCCCTGCCAAATTTGGCCAGATGATGTGGACCAATGGACCAAATCGGAATGTTTGCCACTTGCTAGAAAAAGTTTGAAACACGTTTATTTTGCGTAACACTCACTCTGGTTTGCCATTCTTTCTTCCTTAAACGCACCTTTTCAACTTTTTGGGGCATGTTTTTTGGACATCTGGGCATTTTTGAAAAAAGTTTTTTGCCCAAACTGTTGAGCAGTGCACGACTGCTCCGAAGCATGCCTACATAGTACATACTTTGCTGTGTTGTGCTTATGTCCGCCAGATGAATGCATGTATAAACGGCTCCGATGTGAAGTATTCCGCCGGTTGAAACTTTTCATTTGCATAAATGCATGAATTATTTATTATTTTAGTGCACTGCCACCCAATGCCCAAGTAAACACCGGGGGCGGCTATAGCGAGTATGGCTTCAAGTGAAGTGCTTTGATGATACACACAGAAACATTATTGCATTCTATCATTTTTTCGAGTCGCGAAACAAAAAAAATTTCACCCACTTTATTTTGCACTTAAGAATATCCCTGTTTCACTCTTGACTTCATAATCTGAATGCTGTCTGAACTTTATTCTAACGGTTTAATGGCATTTTGTCACAAACAGTCTTTTTGAGTGCGACGCGGTACCTTTTACAGTTTTGCATAAAACATCATACCGTATTCTCTAACCGTAGCACTCTCCCAATAGAAGCCCCTCTCAGATCATGGTTGAAATCAAAGATGCCTTCGATAGTTTTCAGTTCCCTTTTCTACAACACGCTCATATAGGAAATGCCAGCTACTTGTTACATTTAGGTTCAATGACAGTGATTTGGGTCCATTTTGGAACATCTCTTGTTCACAAACCACACCTACTGTAGATGCAGTATTTTTCAGATTTTGGCCCGATTGCTGCAAACAAACAGCTGAAAAATGGAAGAACCTTTCTTATATAGAAGCCCTCTGAAATTTAAGTTCAAAAACATGGAAGCCCAGGGCTTCTATTAGAAGAGTTCTACGGTAATTTCAGGGTTCATGCGGAAGGAAAGCACAAAAGGTGCTGAACTTTGTTTGCGAGAGAGATTTTGTGTGAAACAGTCGTCGTTTACAGTATGTATAGGTTGCCAGGTTGTATACCTGTATAAACCGGAAATACCTTCAGTTAATGTTTTTTCTCCAGCAAGGTCTAACACATAATGTACACATGCACCTTGGCGGCTCTGACTCTGACTCACAACGTGCAAATGCCAATCGTTTGACAACTGTTCTCATTTCACCAAAGTCTCGAAGTTCGGTTCATGCTCTTTTTATCATATAATCTATCTTTTGGTATGTACTGTATGTAATGTAGGTCTGTCACTTTCAACGACCTGATGAATTTTACAAGTTATTGTCCGGCGTCATCATTTTGACTGCTGTATAATGCCCCCGCTATGACACATGTGGGTGCCACGCCCAGAACAATGGTTCGATTAAGATTCGATTATTATAATATCACAATCAAGCGATGTTGTTGTGACGGTGTGGCCAGCGAGGGCCGATTCCGTATCTTTTCGGTCCACAGGACTTTTCGGTCCGTGTGACCTTTCGATCCTGGTGCTTTTCGGTCCACTCACTTTACGGTCCAAGTACCTTTCGGTCCACGAACGTTTAGGTCCAGGTACGTTTCGGGCCAGGTACTTTTCGGTCCAGGTACCTTTCGGTCCAGGTACTTTTAGGTCCAGGTACCTTTCGGTCCAGGTACTTTTCGGTCCAGGTACTTTTCGGTCCATCCTGCTATTGCACGATAGGAAGACGGTAGGTGGCACGCAGGTTCCACGTATCAAAGGTATATTTTTGGGCATGCTAACGAGTCATGAACTTGTTGGCATGCCCAAAGAACACTCATGAACTTGATGCAAATTCTTTGTTGAAGGGTAATAATATGGCACGAGCAAAAAAGCTGGTCACTGCGTACCACTGGATTAACGTGTGATTCCACACTGACGAGAAGTTGTAATGAGGAGAGAATAACTATACTGTTAACCAATTTTATATGTTCTGCACTACGCTAGCCAACATTTACTAAAGTAGACTTTGGTTAGCCGCATAATACAACGCAGCTGGAAGTCTGACCATCGACGATGACTCTGTAAGTATGTTTAGTATGCGCATTTTACACTGGAATTCAAATAGATGTTGTGGACCGAAAAGTACCTGGACCGAAAGGTACCTGGACCGAAAAGTACCTGGACCGAAACGTACCTGGACCTAAATGTACGTGGACCGAAAGGTACTTGGACCGTAAAGTGAGTGGACCGAAAAGCACCTGGACCGAAAGGTTACATGAACCGAAAAGTCCTGTGGACCGAAAAGTACGCTGGACCGAAAAGATACGGAATCCGAGGGGCATGCAGGATCCAAATTTGCAGTACGTTGGCTAACTTCTTGGGAGCACCAAGGCTCAATATTTCACTTGGATGCCACAGTGAGCTACAGTACTGGCAGCGCTGATGTGCATAATCGGCTTTGTCTGGGTATTCTCAGGGCGGTCTTGTTTATTATCGGTTCGGCAGCTGATATTTTAGAGCGATATAGCACTTGACGATCGGCTACCCAACGGCACGGGAGACATTTGATCTACATTTTACTGAGACATGTGCTTGTAAAGGCCAGCAAGCTGTCATAGAACAAATCGAAACCAGTCACGGCAACAGAACTTTGAAATAAATTTTAGTTTGTACTATATGTAAGTTGTACTTATCTTTTACTCCAAAAAGTCACATGACCAGGACCGGACCGACCACCCAGCATTCCCAGTAGCAGTCGCATGTGCAGCGACGCGGACGGAGATTAGGTCATTTTGAACCATGTGTTCAAACCTGTACCTCATTACGTTACCTTTCTACGGACACGACAATACGCTGATGCTGTTGTCTGGCTTCTTTATTTCACCAAACGGATTAAACGGCTTATAAGCAAGCAACATGATCTTTGGCAAATGCAACATTTTTGCATGCGATAGCTAATTTTTTTATTCCCATGAAATGCATGTTAAAATCTTGATCTGTTGAACATGCGCGGGCTCATTGCTTAATTGAACATTATTCAGTTTTGTGCATCCAGTGATTTTTATTTGATTTTCGTTTACCGCAAATGAACGGCCAAGTTTCCCTAGAAACTACCACACCCTTTGAAATTGTGATGACCAACCGTAAAATGCTTGAACGCTCGGTCCTAAACAATAATCCGATTTTACTGCACATTACCCACGTACAGCCTGATGACTGGGACTACCACCCACTTTGCATTGATCTGTCGTTTTGTTCGTTTTGATAGTGGACCCATTCTGCTGCACTGTTGTAAACACGCTGCATCATTGTCTGTGTCTGAAAATTCTTCCTGACCATTCGTGCTTTGTGAAACATCTCAGAATTGCGCGTTTGGTGATTGTGTATAGTCCATCCAAATGCTCATGAGACACTTTTTTCTGAAGCTGGCTTGGCCAGGTCCAATAATGTTCCGGTACCATTTCTTCGAAAACGAAAAATCAAATAAACGCACATGTTTGGTAAAAACACGCCCTCCACCTCGGTTTGTGATTCCGAAAATATTTGTGCGTTGAACAACGTTGCTGTTAACGTCAGCACGCAACAAATTGAGGTCAGCCAACTGGAGCTTGTTATCATCTCTCTCGGCCCATTCTCTTTCTTTTGTTTTCGAAACATGCGTAACCTGGACAGTATTGGATCTGGCCAAGTCAGCTTTAAAAAAGTGTCTCATGTGTTCGTGGTTGGACGCGTGTGTCTGTGTGTGTAAAAGGCCACCTCATGCAATGCGCAGGAGGTTTTTACTGAAGTAGTTCTAAATAAATAATTTTTCAATTAGTTTATTCGCAACCAGCAACCAGACCGACTGACCATCATTGTCGACAGCGACGATATTTTACTTTGGAGTTCATTCGAAAAAACCAATTCAAAGCAAGATCAGTTGGATGATGTAGACTAAAATAGCAAAATACTTTTACAAACTCTTGTTTTCCTCAACGAAGATCTCATTATGAAAGGGACAATGAGATCAACAATCTCGCTTCGCTCACGTTTATTCAAACGAGTCACAACTCTGACCTGAATTCTCCTAAGGCCGCATTCACAATGCAAGCGGATTAGCGGATTAGCCGATTAGCGGGCGAGATGCGCACGCTTTTGCATTCACAATGCAAAAAGCGGATTAGCGGGTTAGCGGATTAGCGGGCGAGCAACTTTTCACACCCGCTAATCCGCTAATCCGCTGCACGCGTGTGCATTCACAATGCAAAGCGGATTAGCCTGTTAGCGGATTAGCGGGTCCGCTAATCCGCTTTTCACGATTAGAACTGGTTCTATTTTTTTGCGGATTAGCACCGGAGGCGCACGTTCAGAAGTTTATTATTTGCCTTCAAAACATTTTCAGAGCATGAATAAAGTGTATACATTAGCAGCTTAACCACCTGCGTTCATTGGAAACGTTTTTGTTGCAGTTTGATGTTTGGAAAAGAGATTTTTTTACAACGTATGGTATCATTATCGCGTTCAGTTTCGACTCTACACGACATGGTTGCAAAATGCTGTATTGCAAAATGTGCTTGCTGTTTTTTCCGACGGGCTTTGCATCGTGGCGAAAGTAAAGCCAGCCAGTGAAGAAATAACTTGCATTGAACAATCAATGCGAGAATGCAATTCAACTCATTCACATTTTTGCCACAGCGGCCAACTATTTTTACACGGTTTCATATGAAAACAAAAAAACTGAAAAAAATAATGTAAAGTAATGTCCATGGGCGGTGTCGTACACGCGCCCTATTATTCAGCAGGCCAGCACGCTACCGCTGCGCTTCGCAGCTCTGCATCGATCGTGCTATAAAGTGAGTGATAAACCTAGCAGCGTGTAAACTGCAAGTCTGTGTTGAGCTAAACTAGACAGTGCAGTGCTTATGATATCACACACGCGAAGGTTGCATAAAAACACAGCGTCCTGCCTGAGGCGCATGTGGTCGAAGTTTGGCTAATATTACAATGGTCAACTCAAGTGGTCAAATCACTTAGTCAACTCACAGCAGTCCCAAATAAACGCGAGAAATAATGCATGGCATACGGGGTGAGTTGACGAATCTACAATGTAAGGTGACAAAGTGATTCGACCACTTGAGTTGACCACTCTAATATACGCCTATGTGTTATTCGTGCTATTTTCGTGATCGGTGTTCCTATATTTCTGTTTATTGGTTGGAAATGCTGCAATCCAATGAAACATTTAGAATAACAACATTTGATTGATTTGATGTGTGTAATTTGCCATTTGTTGAACAAAGAAAGACACAAACAACAAAATTTTGAAGTAAATCTACTTTTTCACCTAAACTCGGACAACGTGCATTGTGAGCGCAAACACTTTTTGCGGATTAGCGGATTAGCGGGTTAGCGGATTAGCGGGTCTCCCAATAGCTGACCCGCTAATCCGCTTTTTCAATTTCCATTGTGAATGCAAAAGCGTGCGCGAAAAGCGGGCCCGCTAATCCGCAACCCGCTAATCCGCTAATCCGCTAACCCGCTAATCCGCTGC
This sequence comes from Rhynchonema sp. JSB1_4, assembly GCA_030248065.1. Lineage (NCBI taxonomy): Eukaryota > Metazoa > Nematoda > Chromadorea > Monhysterida > Xyalidae > Rhynchonema > Rhynchonema sp. JSB1_4. The sequence goes on from JASAMV010007583.1 coordinate 13,283, forward strand.
ATTGTGAATGCGGCCTTACCTATGTAGGTGCAAAGCAGAAACAGTCAGCTATATCATAGGACGTCTCGTGTGCTTGTTTTCGCTTCCTTATTTTAAACAATATTATAATATTATTGTGTATGTTCATTTTTAAAAAAAATGAATCGTACAATTATGCACTCCATATTATAACTACAGGTAACATCGCTAAAAATTGAGCCAAACCGTTGAATTAATAAACACAAAAAATGGCAAAATGTAATGTGACTGTTACAATACTGGTTGCAATTTGTGGTTGTCTGCTGCAGACGGTAAGCAAACGCGTTGCACAGTTAGGGTGATAGTTACACTATCAGAGGGAACCGAATCTATACTACTAAAACAGGAAGGCTATTATTATTATTCTTCTTCTTCTTCTTGCCCCCTCCCTCAAGGGACGCAATCACAGAGCTGAGCAACGCCGGGGGGGGGGGGGCACGGCACGGCGCGCGCAGCCGCCAATCTATACTACTAAAAAAGGAAGGGGTGTGTATGTATGTATGTCTGTCTGTCTGTCTGTCTGTGGCCCCCCCCCCCGGAGGGGGGGGGGGGGGGGGTTCTCCGGGGGGGGCGGGGGGGCGGCAAGGGGTTTTGGGGGGGGGGGGCGGGGCGGGGGCGCGGCGGTGGGGCCGCCGGGGGGGGCGCCGCCCGCCCCTTTTTTACTATAATAGTAGTTGAAGAATGTCGATCACTGTTTTTAAACAGTTCACAAACAATGTATCTATCACTAGCTGATCACCATAGTCATTGTAATTTATCGGGATGGACTATATCTGCTTTTGTAATATCCATTGTAATGTCAAACAGTTGCCTTTACAATTCAGGGTACGGCCAGACCACCCAGATTCATCTACAAAATAGTGCCGGTGACCCACTTTGAGGGCGCGGCGGCCGGATCAAGAGGAACGAGAAGGTTTGAGGGATGGGTATTTCAGCACAATTCACAAATTTCTTTATGAAAATCTACCACTGGAGTCCAAGACACAGTGTCCAACTTGATGACTTGGAGTTGAATAAAAGGATATTCAGCAACGGTAGCAGACAGAGTCGACTTGCCAAGATGGCCACGTGACAAATGATAACTAAATCACAATCACCCACTAGCCCAAACCGAAAAATGTTTCAGCGACCCATTTTCGTCGTCAATGTTGTACAAACGTTCCTTCGACCGCGTTACGCCCCATTTCGGTCTGAATGGATACGACCGTAGTTTGAAAAGAGCCGGTTTCGGTTCCGGTCCCGGGTTCGCTGGGAGATTCGATCGACTCACACCCGTTTTCGGTCTGATGAAAAAGCGGGCACCGAGTTTTGATCGACTGACGCCCAACTTCGGTCTGATGAAGAAACGCGCGAGTTTCGATCGACTAACGCCGAATTTCGGGCTCATGTAGGTTAAGATTCATTGAGTGTATTTATCGTGATTTGTGATCAAAAGAGAAGCTGTGAGGAAATATACCGCAGTTTTCCACATGAAGCCCCGGTGCTGTAAATGAAAATTAATGGAAAATGGGCGGCCTGCCAACAACATAAAGAAAAATCTTTTTTCCCGGCAAGTCTGCTGTTTGTTAAAAAGTTGAAGTATTGGACTGATCCAGAAAAAAATAAATCCAATTGTAGCGCCAGCCTCTGGGGGCATTAAATAAAAATTCAAGAGGGAGTTATGTGGAAAGCTCCGGGATACTGCATCGTGTATATTATCAACTGACTGGTTGTGTCTTGAGCCAATTATTCTAGTGTGATGAAATGAACTAACACAAATTGTGTCACGCAAAGATTGTTTAAATTAAAAGTTGAATTATGCTGTCTGTGACAGTATTCTGAACTGATTTTTTTTGATTTTGCTCTGTGACACGCAGACCAAAAAGATTTTCAATAATAAGCAGAATCGTTAAATTCATACACGGTGACAGCTCAAAAGCACTCAAGTCATTTTCAAATGATGCATACGTACAGTAATGTACCTGCTTGTACGTACACCTATACGTACTGTAGGTACAAGACACGAAAAGAAGGCAAAGTTGTCGAATATTAAAACCATCAATAAAAAGAGAGTAAAGCCAATTACCTATCGGAGTTTTCCGGTTACAGCCCCTGGGCTCTATTTGCAGTATGCGTAGCAATCGGATTGTAAAGTTTCCCAAATCGAGCCCCATTCGAACACTCTTCCGAATAGTGCCCACATAGAACGTGGGACTCAGTTTGGAACAAAAGCTTCAACCGGGGTTCCGTTCGGGTGGGGCTGTGACCAGAAAACTCCGGTACAATTATGACGCACTTTGTTTTTCTAATCGCACAAAACGTCAACATTTATAGAGAAAGCGAAACCCGTCACTAAGTACACCAGTATTACAATGTTTGTTCGATTTTATGACGTCACGACATAAACTGAAACGGGAAGTTGTCTCGAGACCAGCAGCGTGAGTTTAGTCCACCATTTTCTTGTATCTATGCACTGTATGTCCATGTGCGATGAATTTGAATCACAGATTATTTGTCCTGTTGACCGTCTGCCACATCGGTTCTGCTTGTAGATGTCTACCCGAAAGCAACAATTCAAAATATTGCCGATCGGACTTCGGTGCTTTGTGTTATTGAATATTTTTATTTTCAAAACAGAGGTTGATCCGAATTGTTCAATTCAGCGCTGACGGGACGAGTCTTGAGTTCGATGGTGAATCAAGCCCTCAACCAGATGATTTATACGGTGCACGTCACTCGGCTGTTCAAAGTGTGTGCGTCAATATAATATATTTGTTATTCAAACCAAGCGAAGCGGGTTTTAAGCTATGTAATTCTATTGTGTCGTCTCAGGCTGGAAGAAGCGTAGTTTTCACGTGTTTTAGCCCTTTTTAAACAATTTCATAGCATGGTTTCGATCCCTCAAGAAATTTAGATCGAATGCACATTTCTTCGAAAAATTAATTACCGATAATTTTGGAAGGTTAGAATAGTTTCGGAAATAGCTTGGAAAGAATAGTTTCTCTTCGTTTCTCCACAGTTTGTCAGAGCGGGTGGCACTATGGCAATCCAAAGCAAATACCCACCGGCAAAAACGTTATTACACCCAGAGTTGGGCAAAAAACGTTTTTTTCCAAAAAATCGTTTTTTTTTAAAAAAAACGTTTTTTTTTAAAAAAAACGTTTTTTTTAAAACGCCCAGACGACCAAAATATGCCACCAAAAAAATTGGAAAACGCTCATGTTGGGAAGAAAACGTGGTTAAATGAAGTAATTCTATGTGATCTGAGGCAAAATAAGCGGGTTTCAACCCTTTTCTAGCGAGTTGCTAAGATCCCATATCAGACAGGCATCATGGGACCAACTTTGGCCGGGGTCATCATTGAAAGTCAAACTCCGTATATCGACGTATCTCGACAAAGTAAAATTTGGTCGAAAATTTTTTGAAAAAAATGGGACAAAAAATTGATTTTCCTTGATAATCAGGGTACTTTCCCTGAAAAATCAGGGAAAATCAAGGAAATTCAGGATTTAAAAAAAACGAAAAACGACCCAGGCGTTTTTTTTTTTAAAAAAACTCCTTTTTTTTTTTAAGAAAAAACGCCGTCGTTTTTTTTGCCCAACCCTGTTACACCATGGCGAAGCCATTTTTTGTGTTTTGTGTAGTACAATAATAATGGGAAAAAATTGTCACTTTTTCGAAGTGCTGAGCTGATTTTAGGTGGCGTAGTAGACGCTTTGCGCCCCCGCCTGTGTCGACTGGTTCAGCGCAAGAAGTGAATGCTTCGGCTGCGTCACCACGCGCAGCGAATACAGAGCGTTTTGGCTGCGTCAACGACATTAGAATAAACTGTTTCTTTGTCACAGTTCTTGTGGCTATACTTTAACAGCCTCTACGTACACCTTGGATCAAATCGGGTCGGGTTGCAAGGATCAGCACAGGGCGACATAGTTGTGGTGCACTTTGGCTTGAGACGGGAACGGAATACTTGTTCACAGGTATGTAAGCCTTGGTTGGTCCAAACTGTTATTGGATTCTGCTTTTTGGCCAAGCGAAGGGCGTCAAATCCAAAAATAATAACGGTGGACGTACACATGGAGCAAACCCACGCTGCAATAACGCAAAAAGTGCCTTTTATCTGGTGCTACAGTTCCATTCTTGAAAAGGCATTTCTATCTGGTGCTTGCTTAGACTTTTGTGATTTTACACCAAGTATACAGTAACACTAAAGTGCACGTGAAGCGCGCGAAGTTTTGGCAGTTTTGCGCCCGCGAGCGCCACATTTCATATTAAATCGGTGTATCTGGCGCGCGAAGCGCACGAGTTTGGACTTTTGAAGTGTATCAAAGTGAAAATTCAGCGATAGTTGTCATTTTTCTTCTTCTTTTCGAAACGATACCGCCTTTCAGGATCCAAATACATAATTTTTCGATGCCTGTACATAATTTTTTAGACAGTTTTTGCGTGTAATCACATCTTGCGGATGTATGTGGGTCGAAGTGTGTGTATTCCCAATGGACAACCTCAACTTTACATTCAGGTTATGGGGGATTCAGAGCCGGTCTTCACATCGACCTGTGCCCCTGGTTGCAAGAATGGGCTAATGTTTCAGTGCAGGACAAGCATGATCTGACGACTGGCTCGTTTGTCTGCTGATAAAATGTTCCATGGATCTGGGGAACGGCATCACATAATGATGGTGAATGTTCGTATGGAAAACAGACATAAGAATTATCTGATAAGAACGCATTACATATATTTATCTTATGAACTGTAAGCTGAATAATAAATATGGGAAGAGAGGTACGATACACCAATCATGGAAGGTAATACGTGAAAATATGCATGTTTTGGCTACATCATATGTACATACATATACTTCATATTTGTTGGACTCAATTCAGATGACGGCGAAATCAGTGAATCGAGCATAATTTCGGTGGTGTGCGTCATTTATGTTTGTGACAAACACACGTAAAAATAAACAGACGCAGAGTTTCCCGGGTCGTGAACGTATGCGTTGAGAAAATTATGTCGAGTTTCAAACACGGTGTTACACAACTGAACTATGATTTTGTCAATTTGCAATGTGTTGCACACCGATTAATATGCCACTGAAGACACTGGTGGAAACATTTCCGGGTCAAGAAATGCGTTGGTATTGAATAGCAACAAATACGTACATAATGTATCGACATCTGGATAGTTCCGGTGAGTTAACAAAGAAATCTGAACGCATATGTGGACTGGTTCTGGTCCTTGTGCATACTGACAGGTGAAAACCTTATGAGATCGCAGTCTTACATAAAGTGGAATACGGCAGGATCTTGAAGTGATGATGGCATGATGAAACTGCCCCGCGCGCTATTGCTACTCAAAACGCTCTCCTGTGTCGATTCATGTAAGCTGATGTTGTAGAAAATTCAGGGGTTTCTTTTTCAAACTCTCGAGTACCCCAGGGCCTTAAAATATATTCCAAATGCAACAAACACCTCACCCTCTTGTGAATCTTTCTGTGACGTACAGTTTGACCAAGCGGTTGATCATGGATACCCGAGCAACTCCAGTGACAGATCAAACTTGACATCAGACCAGTCTCACCTTGCTTTGATTTGCTGATGTCTCCAATTTCGACCTGATTTTGTTCCCGAACAGCGAATGGCCGGTCGGAAGAATTAGTGATATCATTAAATCGTTAATATCCCGTGACGAACGCAGATCCGATAACTAAGTTCGATAACTAAATTTGATCTCGTTTCCGCTGTTCCTCGGGTGAAGTATACGCGGGTCACCGGAAATAATCGTTCCTTCACTGTTCTTTCTGTTCCGCGGAATGAGTATACGCGCACCTTAACAGTCTCAGTGGAAAATTATTGTCTGTGGTCTCAAACCAAAACCACACACCATGTGTACCATCATCGAATGCTCCCTAATGTTTCAAGGCGCCTATCAGCAACACACCCAGTGCAATGCCAAGCTTGGCAGATGTTTCTGTGTGCATCCAACGACAGGCCTGGAGATTGAAGGCACAAGACGGCCGATTGCTGACGGCCCGCCCGACTGCCATGTCAGCTTCTTAATTGAATTGCCAGGTCGCGACTGCCGTTTGACTCTGCCGTTGAATTTATTAGTAGTGGTGCTATTGGGATCTTTTTTTACCCCACTTCTTAAAGAGACAAAAACTCTCCAAAATCCAAAATACTCATATCTTGCTCCTAAGCAAGGCTATACACAAAGTAGGAACCATGACCAAGTTTACGGTCATAATAGCAAATCAGATGGATCAGAATTCAGGCCAAAAATATATTATTAAATGAAAAAGTGTACCTCGCGCGCAGGTGACCCAACAAGAATTCTTGACGACGACAACAAAGTGTCAACATTGCTGCCCCCCACTGGTCAATTTGTGTCATGTTTTGGACAACGTCGGCAAGTCAGCATGGCAACTCAGCACGGGGCAATACTTGGACAGTTTGTGCCGAAGTGTGAACCAGAAGGTAAGAATTGGAGATTTTTCAAGCCACTCTGCTATAGTTCTTTCATAGAATTTGCATAAATATCTGAAACGCGTGCTTTACTTCCGATCTAACATTAACCTTTCAATTTCAGGCACCTTCAGTCCTAAGCAATGTCGCGGAATCGCGTGTTGGTGCGTCGATACGCAGACAGGAGTTGAGGTTCGTGTAGGTATCATTGTTCTGATAAAAAGGTTGAAATTCGGTTTTTAGATGGTCGTCGTCCTTCTCATTGACATGATGCGAATACGGCATCTTTGCTTTCATCCAGTATTGATAACGCTGCACATCAGAACAGGACATCAGCGGCAAAATACTGTGCAACATGAAGTGTAGGTACAATACATATAGACCACAGACCGTAGATTTAAGCGTTTGACTACAGTATAAAGAGAGTTGACTGCCAGTCGGTGAGTAATAGAGTTGCAGATTCCATCTACCCAGCATCGTCTGACTGAATTGGGCGAATCGGTCAACTGCGCTGGTCTGCGGCAAACTGCTGCCGCCGTGCTCAGACCAAGGCCCGGAAATCAGGAAATAATTCTCGGTTCCGCCCTGAGCTCGGAACTCAGTTCATCATTAAATCAGCTTGGCCTCAGCACTTGTGCGCAACAACGACGTAGATTACTGTTAACGAGTGAAACATCAACCAATCTGGCGACTGGCTTCGTGCCGACCTGCACGGCTGATGGTTTGTTGATGAACTATGTACACAGTTTTTTATTGTTGTTGTTACATGATGGGTTATCAGAGAAAATCAGAAATAAAAATTTCCGGAAGATTCACACGGAACTTTGGTTTCAATAATTCAGGTGTTGTAAACAAATTTGAGTTTTGTGTCCGAAAGATGCGTGTACAAAGGTCGACTACCCAAACGGCAATCATGTGCAACGCTCTCGCAAAAACGAAACTTCTCTGAAAGGGTTGAATCTTCTGTGGTCGGCCACAGGAAACGATGGAAACATATTACAAATTTACCACATATCTACTGCAGCGCTTATCCTTGCATCAGGTCTGTACAGTGCCACTCAGTGTAACGGTAATCTATTCGAGTGCTGGTGCGTGAATCGACTGTCGGGTCACGAGATCGCGATGACACGAGCGCGCTTCCTGAAACCGAACTGTCAAGAACGTTTTGGTGGAAGCAAGATGGTGCGAACGAGTCAGTTGACTGGTTTTGAGTCGATTCGGCATCTTTTGGTGCCCGAAATCGGATCGATTGATGAAAACAGGGAGAAATCAGGTCGGTTGTCAAAGTGGGAACTGGTGAGTGAATTTTACACATTTCACATAGTGTAACGTTCGCACTGACGAGCGGCTGGTGCACCTTCCGTCTTCAACAGTAGATCGAATTTGATAACCGAAAACACGCTGCAAAATTCAAAATTTTGTATAATTATTAGACAATGAACACGTCAGGAGCAATAAGAACGCTTTCAGACAGGCCGATAAAATGAAACGACCATGCGTTTGTTGCTGCTGTTTTAATTTATTTGTACCGATGGTCTTTTTGTCAGGTTCGATGCCAAGACGCACAGTGAACTGTAGTTATCTGAATACCAATGATTGGCTCGCAAGCTCATATGAATGTTTGCCTCAAAACGTGAATGCGCTGGAGAACAAATCGACTTCAAGCTTGACAGTGCACGTCAAAGTCCGTCCATCGACCTGCACAGCACAACGTCAACGATCACGGCTGTCGAATGCCGCATTCGTGCCGTTCTGCAATCCAGATGGTAACGTCGTTCATACAGTTAATGCCTCAGCTTGATGCCTTGAACCCGGTATACTGACAGGCAGAGTCAGGGTGCTTGACACCGTCACCTCTGCGTGTGGTTGATTTTCTCAACAGAAAGCTACGTATCTGCCGTGCGCACAAGTTGTATAATAGGTACATTTGTACTTATACCTTGTCGGGGGGTTGGGTTATACACAACACGACTGCGTCACACATTATACTACGCATCCGCAGATCCGAACCCGGAAATAACCACATGTATAAGGGCCAGATTCTGGAAGTTCAATATTGCATGCAGGTTACTGCGTCTTGTCCGGAGTTATAGCGCAGAACTTTCCCCTGTCTGCTCTAAAATTGGTATGATCCACACCTAATGGACCGCGACAGAATTCGTTTGACCTACTGTATTTCCAGGTTCATTCAGCGCTATCCAATGTCAGCCACCCAACGGCCAATGCTGGTGTGTGGACACGACCACAGGGCTGGAAATGCCAGGTACACGGCACCAAACTGGATATCGTGACATCAACAGCTGCATTGGGCAGATTACACGACTGGAAACTGCGCCCAGTCTGCGACCGGCTGCAGATCAGAGTCACCAACAGCCGGCTGATGTTTCAAATGCTGAAGTTGTGGGGACGAGAAACAACAGCGCGTGTGAACAACAGCGACAACTGACAGACTCCAATGGAATGCGATTCGTGCCGATCTGCATGCACGACGGTGAGGGGGACTTGGCGTGGTTTTAGGTTGATTTTGTCATCCACACTCTTTTTCTCAATTTTTGTTCTCACGGCACCCGTCATTTTCGGTCGCAGAACTGGAAGTGTCAAAAGCTCGGTCGATTGCTCAAATGTGAGAAAATTCGGTGTCAACCAGTGTGAAACGAATGTGAACTGGTTACTCTGAAATATGCATTTTCCGGTCGGTGCTTGTCGACCCATTACATGTAGCTCCAGCCAAGTTCAATGTCACACACAGGTCGCTTCGCCTCAACCCAATGTTACACACGGACAGGGGAGTGCTGGTGCGTCAACCAAGCCACCGGTCAAGAGATCGCTGGCACTCGGACCAGATTTCACAAACCGAATTGTGCGCTGAGAACTTCCGGTGAGTCGTTGAATTCCTGAAAGTAAGAGAATTCGGACTTCTGTCCAGAAAGCCTATTCATTTTCAGTTGAAGGCACGTTTTTCGGCAAGACAGTAATTGATACCAACAATCTACAATTGGGCGTTTCAAATGGTTTGGTTTTGCGAGCCACTTCGACGAAAAAGACCACCAAAACAGGTGTGTGTTACCTTGACTGAAAATTTGAAAACACATATTTGTAGTTTGCGGCAAATTTGTGTGATATGTTTTTTCAATTTTTTTCAGCCCCGATTGGTGCGTGCGCACGGCAGGCGGCGAGTCTGCTGAATTTGACTGACGCTTTTGTGCCCACCTGTACAAGTGATGGTTAGACATTGCCAACGAATGATTTTTTATTGTGAGAAACAAAACCAAAAAAAACCCCACACAGAAAACCAAACAAAAAAAAAAAAAAGCCCCCCCACCACAAAGAAACCGGAACCCACACAACAAACAAGAAAAAAAACCACACCCAAAACCCAACACCGAACAACAACACAACTTCGTCTGACACCAATAAGTGAAAGATAGTCCCGGGACCCAATTTGTCGTTTATTCCCAATACCAATGCCACTCACTATATATAGATGAAACTAGGAAATAGGAAAACTTGGAAATGAATTTTGAATGTATTGAATACAAATGGAGGGAGGTTTTTTAGCCGTTTGACATTCTAATAATCATGATATGGTCTTGTCAACGCAGGGAACTTTGCGCCGAAACAATGCCACGAACCATTAGGTGCGTGCTGGTGTGTGAATGCAAAGTCGGGCATTGAGACTCTGGGCACTCGAACACAAATGCGGTCGATTATTGATGAAAGGGATCGGTTACAATGCACTTAGGGTGGCGGTTAATTATCGGTTGTGGGTAAGGGTGCCTTTCTGCTATCAGGGTAACTTCCAAGATAAGCGAAACACTATGTTGCAATCAGGTATAAACCATTAGCGAGAAGTATATACGATACCTCTGTCAGGGTTGGGCAAAAAACGTTTTTTTTCAAAAAATCGTTTTTAAAAAAAACGTTTTTTTAAAAAAACGTTTTTTTAAAACGCCCTGATGACCAAAATATGCCCCCAAAAAAATTGGAAAACGCTCATGTTGGGAAGAAAACGTGGTTAAATGAAGTAATTCTATGTGTTTTGAGGCAAAATAAACGAGTTACAACCCTTTTCTAGCGAGGTGTTAAGATTCCATATCAGACCCCCATCATGGGACCAACTTTGGCCGGGGTCATCACTCAAAGTCAAACTCCGTATATCGACGTATCTCGACAAAGTAAAAATTGGTCGCAATTTTTTTGAAAAAAATGGGACAAAAAATTGATTTTCCTTGATAATCAGGAATGATAACCTTGAAAAATCAGGGAAAATCAAGGAAATTCAGGGTTTAAAAAAACGAAAAACGACCCAGGCGGTTGTTTTTAAAAAAACGTCGTTTTTTTAAAGAAAAAACGCCGTCGTTTTTTTGCCCAACCCTGACCTCTGTGGCTATATTCGGAAGATGGCTATGGGGCTCTATTTTGGAATAAAAGTAATCTTGAAAATCCAATATACCACCTACTACCGAATAGGGCCCCTGGGGCCGTTAGAGATAGGAAAACTCCGGTAACGAGATGTCTCTATGCTATGTCCTGACAGCTGCCTAAGGTTCAAAATTCAACTTTTCTGTTGATATCGCACAATAAAAAATGTTCATTCAAACTGTGAACCGAAATCATTTATTTAAATGCTGAAACTGAATTCGAAACTGACAAAATGTGCGACAGCCTTTTGCGGATAAGTCAATTAAAGTTACCATACAAATAGATTCGCACTGTGCAACTGCCTTCTGTCAAAAAAAAATTTGGTGCAGCACATTCATCATTATTATTATCGTTAACAGCGAACTTTATGACCACAAAAGACTCAACAATGATTATGATCAACTATGAACACAAAAGACAACTCAGATTAATTATACATTTACAGAACCTGTTTTACAAAAAATAAACGCGACACCAATGGTATTACAACAGTTCCGAAGAAGTGGAAAAAATTTAATTTTGGTACAACTTGAAGCGCATTTTCATACAAATGCACAATAGAGGGACTCAAATACAAAAAATTCCAAGAAATGCTAACTTTAGTGTTAAGGTTAAGGTAATCCGTTTCTGTGGACCGGGCCCAGCTCCATCAATTGGGATCCTCCAAAACTCCAGTCCAGAGCGTGAACCATCCAGAGGACATTAGATGAGGCAAAATCGCTCCTCCTCCACCGATGTTTTCCTTTTCTATTTTTTTCATTTTGGGTTGACGTGACTGACGACGATTAGAGAGATAAAAATCTTTGGAAAATCATCCAGGTCCCTTGATCATCAGGTTTTACCGTTACACGCAGCTGGCTGTGTGTGCATTAATTAATACACGTGTGTGTATTAGACAGCAGCAGCGCTAGATATAAGTAGCAGCGGCTAGACGTAAGTATGTGTGGGCTCGCTAGCTCAGCGGTGTAAGGCGTTGGACCGTGCCTGCGGGACCGCTGGTTCGAGTCCCGCCGGCGCCGGTGAATGTTTTTGTTTTTTTTGCTTTTTTGGTTAAAACTAATTTACACATGAACAAAATGATGAGAAATAGTGTTTATAACAGTGAAATCGGGGTT
>JASAMV010007584.1:0-28833 GCA_030248065.1 Rhynchonema sp. JSB1_4
ATGAAACCAACCAAACGAGCCAGACTAGCACAACCAACACACAACAACGGCAAATTCAGCAACGGACGACGAGAACGAGAATACGGTTTTAAATATTGATGATGATCTGAAAGCAGCAACCCAGTGACTGAGGAGATCAGTCAACGACGGCTGAAAATTTTGAGTTAATGTGGCAAGAAACTACGTCTCGACCACGTGAGTTTAGTTTAGTTTTAAAGGCCGCAATTGAGGCAGCAGAGACGACGCCCTCTGGTAGCCTGTTCCAGAGGTCCACGACACGATAGGCCCAGTACCCGGACAAGTCCGCACCCGCGCCATGGACTCGACACAAACTGTGGGAGTGCCCTCGGGTTGGGCGGCCGGTGTCACGAGATGGAAAGAAGGATTCCTTGGTTACCCCAGGTATGTGACCGTGAATGACCTTGTACACAAGCACAAGATCGTTCACGGTCCGGCGATAAATTAGGGGGTCTAAATTTAGGGCATGCAAACGCTGTTGGTAAGACAGAGTCTGCATGCCAGGTAAATAGTAAGTGAACCGACGTTGAATTTTTTCAACGTTTTTAGCTAAAGTGACATTTTGAGGGGACCAAATGGACATGGAAAATTCCAGTAAAGGGCGGACATAGGCCAAATAAAGTTTTCGGAGGAAGTCGAGATTTCGACTGTGAAAGTTTCGGCGGATGGTCTTCTCCATTCTGCTGGCGTCAGCCACAATTTTACCAATATGTGACTCAAACTTTAAGTTTTGTTGGTCTATTAAGACACCCAAGTCCCGGACATGGGGTGGTGAAATAATCTGCTCATTCCCACAAAAATAGACAGGGGGGACTTGGGGGCGATTCCCAAGCCTTACTGTGACGCTCTTATGGCTGGCAAGAGCCATGCCATTTGCAGAGAGCCAACTAATGACCGCATTTATGTCACCCTGGAGGATTTTGTGATCTGCAGCACTACGGATTTCCCTGTAAATTTTGATATCATCAGCGTAGAGATACAGATAGGTACCTGGATGTACTACACTGACAACATCATTTATGTAGATGAGAAAAAGGGTCGGGCCGAAAACACTGCCCTGGGCGACCCCGGAGGTGACCGGAATCCACCCAGAGACTGCGTCCCCGACCCGAACCCGCTGTGACCGCCCATTTAGGTATGAAGATACCCAATTGAGTAAATGGCGGGGGAAACCGTAGTGCTGCAGTTTTTGCAGCAGCGCAGAGTGGGGGACAGTGTCGAAAGCCTTTTGGCTGTCTAGGTAAATGATGTCCACTGCGTTCCCACGCTCCAACGCTGCTGTCCAGTGCGACATGCAGCACAATAGCTGAGCCTCTACAGAGCGACCAGGGATGAAACCGAATTGGGAGGGAGATAATAAATTATGTTTTTGAAGATGGGCCATGACCTTTGAATTAACAAAGGTCTCCAAAAGTTTGCAGGAGGAGGATGTAAGAGAAATGGGGCGATATTTAGTGACATTTTTTGGGAATTTTTCCTTGGGGATCGGGATCACGTCGGCCAACTTGAAGTCATCGGGAACAACTCCGGTGTGGAGAATTTGGTTAAAAAGGAAAGAGTATTGGTCAACAAGGGTGATGCCCAACTTTTTCAAGAAGGCCGAAGGGATCCCGTCAGGACCGGGGGTAGTTTTGGCTGGTAATTTTCGAAAAAACTGAAGGAGAATGGGGGGTGAGCAGACTATTTCCTCCATGTCCGGGACTGGATGAGCTGCACACAGAGGGATAGTGCCTGAAATTCCAAGGTTGGAATTAAAGACAGAGGCAAAATAAGTGTTGAAGGCAATGGCCTTGTCCTTATCCTCCGTGTGCAGCACGCCGTCGGTGTCAGTTACATCAGGAAGATCAGTCCGGGGGCTGATCTTTCGTCTGATGTAACTCCAAAACTTTTTTGGGCTTGGATTCGTGACCAACGACTGTTCCCGCCTATGGACCCAGCCCCGCCTGCGTCGGCGAATGACGCGAGAGATTTTGCAACGGGAATAATAGGTGTTGATATTAGGTTCCCGATGCATGCGCGAGCGCAGACGGGACTCAGTTCTACGTAGGCGGGAAAGCTGAGGTGACCAATCGGGCATATACCCGGTTGTCGAGGAGACGCGTGAGATGGGTACAAACTCTTTAATGGCCATTTGGCATGCTAATTTAATAGCATCCCAGGTAGAAAAAGGGTCTGAAAATGGGCCATAAAGAATTTCATCCCATGGAATATTAAGCGAAAGAAAAGCTTCCATCACGTCCCATTTGGCTCGGCCCCAGTTCCGGAAACGTGTAATTTTACGACATTTTGCTGTCGTGTAGCTGGTTGTGAGCCAGACGGGACGGTGGTCGCTCTGAACGTCTCCAAAACTGGTGGGCACCTCAACTTGGGTGATTTTGCCGGTGTCGGTCACGAAAACCAAGTCCAATAAATTTGAGCCACGAGTGGGAGTATTAACTAATTGGGTGGCGCCAGAAGTCTGGATAGTGTCCAAAAATAATTTTTCACCTTGGGAGGGTGCAGAAAGGAAGGGCCAGTTGATGTTTGGGAAATTTAGGTCACCGAAAAGAATGCTGTGATCGCCCAGTTCAAAGATTTTCTCAATGTGTGCAATGCCCTCCCCCCCCCCAGGAACTACACTGCCTACCAGTGTAGTTCCTGGTCCCCCCCCTCGGGTACGCTATCTCCCCCTCGGGTGGTACACTATCCCCCTATCTCCCCCTCCGGGTACACTATCTCCCCCAATTTTTGCCTAAAATGGCCATTTTTAGGCCTAAAATGGGGCCCCCCTAAAATGGGGATTTTTAGGCCTAAAATGTGTGATTTTCAGGTCAATGTTCTCAAAAGTCGCCAAAATACCCTTTTTATGAAGAATTTTTTCCAAAAAGGGGCAAAATAGGGTCCACGTTAAACGTCCCCAAATTTTCTACCTCAAAAAGTGACTTTTTCCCGAATTTGGGTCTTCCCCCCTCGCGGGGGTACACTATCTCCCCCTCCGAAAAAAACGGAGGGTCCGCTATCTCCCCCTCCGGACCAGGAACTACACTGCTACCTAACCTACTGTAGTACCGACCGGCCGAGCTGGGGGGAGTCGTCCGGGAACAAAATTTTATGTCTATATATTGATGAGAATGTACTCTTAAGCGCTAATTTCGCGAGGCCCACCATGCCCCACTGTCGAGGTGCCCCACCATGCCCCACCGTGCCCCACCATGCCCCACTGTGCCCCACTGTCGATGTGCCCCACCATGCCCCACTGTGCCCCACTGTCGAGGTGCCCCACCATGCCCCACCGTGCCCCACCATGCCCCACTGTGCCCCACTGTCGAGGTGCCCCACCATGCCCCAAGTTGGCTCAAGGTTTGGCCTAAGCCTAAGCCTAGTAGTAAGCCTAAGCCTAAGCCTAAGCCCAAGCCTAAGCCTGAGAAAAAGGGAAGTCAATTTTGAAACTGGACTAGCTTTTCCCAAAATGCCACAGTGGGGCACAGTGTAGTTCCTGGGGGGGGAGGGGGGACCCCCCCTCGGGTACGTCTGTTCCCCCTCCGAGGTACGCCTGCCCCACTGTTCCCCCTCCGGGTACGTCTGCTCCCCCCAATTTTTTCCTAAAATGGGCAAATTTAGGCCTAAAATAGGCATTTTTAGGCCAAAAATGGCCAAAAAAAGACCTGGACAGTGGGCCATGGTGGGGCACAGTGGGGCATGGTGGGGCACCTCGACAGTGGGGCACGGTGGGGCACCAATGGTGGGCCTGTGAGGGGGTGGGGCACCAGGGGTGGGGCTTTTAGGGCGGTGGGGCACAAGTGGTGGGGCATCAGGGGTGGGGCTTTTAGGGAGTGGGGCAAAAGGGGTGGGGCTTTTAGGGTTTTTGGGGTGGGGCAGTGGGGCAGTGGGGCTCCAACAGTGGGCCTTTTAGTGAGACAGCGATTTGAGAAAGAAAAACAGCGCCCTTTTCAAAAAATTGCAGAGTTTGCCAAGCCGAACGATCGTGTTTTGAACATTCTTTGAGAATGAGAACTGCTTGAAGACGAAGGCGAGGAATATCACGCGATTAAAGGACGCTGATAATTATGCCGCTGATCATGAACCGATTAGGAGATCCGCTGTTTGCCATTTCCAAGGATTTCGGTTGAGTTGATTTTGATTCTTCTGTTCTGATTCTGAATCTTATCCGCTTTTTTGGGTTTGGGCGGGGGGTAACGGCAAGGGGTAGACCAGAAGAGCAGAAGTTTCAGTCGCTTACCTCTGGCCGGGTCGGACTTTCCGAAACAGGTGGGTTGGGTTGGGTTTGGGTAACGATTAACGAACGGGTGGGTAATAATACAAAACCAAGACAGGAAAGAGCAGTGTACCGTACTGTCGGAAATAGAACCCCCCATTAATTGAACCCCCTAAATGGCTCGAAATCAAAAATAGAACCCCCAATTAATAGAACCCAACCTTCACCGTACCACAGATTAGTGGCAGTGTAGTTCCTGGTCCGGAGGGGGAACAGGCGGTACCGTATTGTCGGAAATAGAACCCCCCCATTAATTGACCCCCCCATTAATTGAACCCCCCCTAAATGGCTCGAAATCAAAAATAGAACCCCCCCATTAATTGACCCCCCATTAATAGAACCCCACCCCCAACCTTCATTGTACCACAGATTAGTGGTATGGTAGGGCTGTGTTGTTGTGTCAGACGTTGTTTAAGCTTGCGTACACAACAGAATACAGCTTTTTAAGCATAATTGCCGCTGTCGAAGTTAGAAAATACCAAAAACAAGCCATTTTATGGACATTATTAACAATGATTTTTTTCGTCGGGGGGCCAAATGAAAAATATAACCCCCCCAATAATTGACCCCCCCCCCCATAAATTGAACCCCCCCAAAATGACCCCAGTGAAAAAATAGACCCCCCGGGTTCTATTTCCGACAATACTACCCCCCTTTTTTCGGAGGGGGAACAGACGTGACGTACCCACCTGGGGGGAAGGGGGGAGGGACCCGGAAGGGGGGGAGGACCCAAATTTGGAGAAAAGTCATTTTCTCAGGTCGAAAATTTGGCTCATTTTTGCCCCTTTTTGGAAAAAAATTTCAATAAAAAAGGTATTTTGGCGATTTTTGACGACATTGACGTAAAAAATCACTCATTTTATGCCTAAAAATCCCTATTTTAGGCCAAAGTTTGCCTATTTTGGGTAAAAATTGGGGGAGCAGACGTACCCGGAGGGGGAACAGTGGGGCAGGCGTACCATGGAGGGGGAACAGACGTACCCGAGGGGGACCCCCTCCCCCCCAGGAACTACACTGATTAGTGGTATGGTAGGGCTGTGTTGTTGTGTCAAACGTTGTTTAAGCTTGCGTACACAACAGAATACAGTTTTTTAGCATAATTGACGCTGTTGAAGTTAGATAGATAGATAGATTGGGACCCGAAATGTGTGGACGATAGATAGATGACCCGACCCAAGTCCGAAATCTGGGGGGGTCGACCCAAACTTGTTGACGATAGATAGATGGTGGGAGGTCGCCAAAAATCAAGGTATAGTATAGTATACTAAGTAGATAATAATATGTAAATATTAATGAAAATGTACTTTAGATGTACTAAATCCGCGCGTAGCGCGCGATTTTTTGCCTATTTGGGGTGAAAAATACCGATTTTGAGCCATTTTGAGTCAAAAATGTCAATTTTGGGTTCGAAATGTGTTGACGATAGATAGACTGTTCCCAAAATTTGTCGACGATAGATAGATTAGCCCATAAGTGTTGACGATAGATAGATGAAATCAAAAAGTGTTGACGATGGATAGATGAATTTGGGGTAACCCCCCACCCCCCAAGTGCTACCCTGGGCCAAATGAAAAATATA
Source organism: Rhynchonema sp. JSB1_4 (assembly GCA_030248065.1). Lineage (NCBI taxonomy): Eukaryota > Metazoa > Nematoda > Chromadorea > Monhysterida > Xyalidae > Rhynchonema > Rhynchonema sp. JSB1_4. The sequence continues at coordinate 5,853 of JASAMV010007584.1, forward strand.
ACCCCCCCATAAATTGAACCTCCCAAAATGACCCCAGTGAAAAATAGACCCCCGGGTTCTATTTCCGACAATACGGTACCGCAAAAACCTAAATAGAAGGGGGGCTAAATTCACTGACCCCATTTTGGGGGGCTCTATGCCGGGGGGCCTCTATTAATTCACTGACCCAAACTTGAAAAATTGTTCCCAGAAATACCCCCAAAAACGCCAAAAAAGGGGCTTGAATTTCGAATTGTAAAGAAAGAAATTACGGGTAAAGAATTTTTTTTCAAAAAGGGGTAAAAATAGGTCAAATTTTCAACCTCAAAAAGTGACTTGTTCCTGATTTTGGGTCTTCCCCGCTTCCCCCCAGAGAGGTACACTAATTTCCCCTCCGAAAAAGTAGGGAGGTACACTAATTTCCCCGCCGGACCAGGAACTACACTGGGAAAGAGGGAAAACTAAAAGGTGGACGAGACGAGATCGACATGCGGTGCAGACAGAACAAACTAAGAACATAAAATTACTTCAACGCACGATGGGCGCCCCGGCCCGAAGCTTTTGAACTGACCGGAGGAAGAATACTGATTTTTGTCAAAAGTACTGAAACTTCCGACGGATTCGGTAAGTTAAGTTGGTGATCAGTACTTGTCTATCTGACAACTGTTTTATTGAAAGCAATCAATTTTCCACCAACAAATAGGTTCAGAATAATCGCAAAATTTATGACCAAAATCGGATAAAAATCTGACCCAAAAAAATCGGGACGGGCGGGGCCGGGCCGAGCTTGACGCAGTGAAAAAAATGGTACCACCGGGTTCTATTTCTGATTCCGCCGACAATACGGTACCTAGTTCGGTACGCACCAAGACAGTTGTGTTGTTTGTTTGGTTTTGAGAGTGTCGTGGTTGGTTGGATTGTAATTGTTAATCTATGGGTTTTCAGAATCTGCGCTGGATTCTGCCCAATCCCTTGATCTTGAAGCGCAAATCCTCGCCACCATGAACACCTTCTCGTCAAAGTTCCACGAATGTCCTGCAACAGTAGCAGCCCCGCCGGTTGGATTCTTTTCTTTCTCATTCTTGGCGCCTCTTTTGGTGACTTTAGTTCACGAGTTTCGTTATGCATTGTATACAATGCAGGAAACAGAACTCGTTACTGTGGTTGCAGGTAGGGTTAGAGGTCGGGGGGGGGGGGTACCCGACACCCGACATCTGGAAGTACCCGACACCCGACATCTCAGAAAAAAGCCGACACCCGACATCTAGTTTTTGAAAAAAACCGACACCCGACACCTGTTTCTGGACCAAAAACAGGCAAATTTTTGCTTATTTGCATCATTTGTGCGATTTTTTGGCTCAAGTTACTGAATTCAAGTATTTTCACGCGAAATAAGCACCAAAATATCACATTCTGCGTCATCGGAAACATTCGGTTCGAAGAAAATTTTCTCTCAAGATTCTTCTCTCAGCAAAACTGATGTTTTGAACCGTAAGTGTCGGGTGTCGGGTCCCAAAAAACCCGACATCTGGGGATACCCGACACCTACACTTTCTTGGCACCCGAATGCCGACACCCGACATCTCTCTAACCCTAGTTGCAGGTCGAAAAAAACGAAAAAGAAACCGTTTTTTTTCAGTGAAACATATTTTTCCGGGAAAATTGAACGGCGGATTTTGAATTTTTCTTTAAAAGTGTCAGAATTATGGGAAACAACCCAGTTTTATTGCGGAAACATACTTTTTCGAGTGTTAACTGAAGGGGCGCGGGTGCTGTGCGCTCAGTGGCGCCATCTGTTGCACGATTTAGTCTTTAGACTTGCAGGATGACACCACAAGAACGCTAAATGGTGTGCAGTTGCTGTCTCTGCCCTCTCTTGTCGGACAAGTTGTTCATTTTCGGGGCTTGATTCAGGACACACACGAACCAGGTTAAAGAGGGGCTCTTGTATAAGCAATTACACAATGGCTTGCCCGAACAGTGTGGTAGCAGGCCGAGTCGACCCAAGATACCCTAGGGGAAGGTCTTGGAGTTACTTGAGATACACCCAGAGGCTACAGTTGCGAAAAAACCGGTTCTTTATATTTTGTGAAAAAACCGAACAATTTCCAGAGGATAAATTTCCAGTACAGGGTATCAAATAACAGGTACAGGGCATTTTGACCCTAAAAACTAATGTGAAACCTGGTGCAAGGACACTGTGTGCTACTGATGGTGATGACATGTAAACTGCTCCAAGTTACCTCGTTCTAAACATCTAGATGACACTTCGGCATTGACGAACCTCCAGGACGTTGAAAAATAAGGTAAAAAACGTCATTTTTTGGCAAAAATAGGAGAAAATTTTGCCTGGCTTCACCCAAAACACAAAGCAAGGGCCGGAAACTCAGAGAATAAAAAAATTTTGCTGATTTTTTTCCGAAATGGAAAAACGGAAAATTTTAATTTTTTCCTCCTCACTTCCATCCAAAAACAGGTGTATTTACACCAAAGTTTACTGAAGAAGTTTTTTAGGCTTAAAATCGTGCGTGTTACCATTCAGCGAACTCACACAGACTTTTTAAGAATACACGGACAGTGTCGTCGGGGGAGTGGGTTATTTTTCTTTTTTTCTTTATCAGCCTTTTTTCTTGTTTTTTTCATATCCATTTTTCTTGAGAGAAAAGGAAAAAATATTTTATTTTTTCTTTTCTAACTGTTGTCCGACACTTTTGAGCAACTTCTCTTGCAACTCAATTTCCATTCAAGTTCTTTGGTCTCCATACAAGATTTAACACCTGTGCAGCGCCCTTTTGGAACTTTACTTTGGCATTCCATAATTCGAAAACAGATGGCACTTTGGTTTCATGAGCACCTTGATGACTTCCAGAGTTCCACTTGGGTGCGTACGAAGTTGGTCACACGCGAAAACCAAATGAACATCGCTTGTTGTGTGGAGTGTTCCGAAATCGACTCGACCTGGGCGTGCGTTTGCCGATGTTTGATCACTTTTCTGATGTCTGACTGAAACATCACGCTGTTTGTTCAGAACGACACAGAGCTGATTGAGGATTCGAAATTGAATAAAATCGTTGAGCGCAACGTTATCACCGCAATTACGGTTCCTGGTTTGACCGCTTGGACCAACTTTGCTGATGAAGAGTCGTCTGAGACTGATTTTGGTTAGCATTCGCTCTTGGCGGTTTCAATTATTTTTGCTTTTCTCATCTCTTTGGCAGAGAATAAAAAATTGCCCCACAGACGTCAACACGGCCACAAAGCAACGGGTCACCGATCTGAAACGCAATGCGTTGCCGTTGTTCGAGAAAAGCTGTTCAATTGAGCAATTGTTTGCGACCGATGTGTGCAAAGTAAAAGTTCGTGCCATTTGTTTCTTCGTGTTTTGAACAAAGTCGTATCTGTCTGTCAAGTGACGTGCAGTGGCAAGACCGACCGATCCGATCATCAGGTTCGATACCTATCAAGGCACTTCGGAGCCAAACAATAACCATGAAGTTATGATGACTTGCTCTTTCGTCAATAACTTCTTGAAGATAATTGCAGATTTATCGTGCGGCCGAGAAAGAGTTTGCCGCCTTGAAATTGAACCACGTTTACGATTTCTACGGTATTCTTGACACACCAGAGCTGTCATCGCAAGACGAGGGCATGGACGTTGATAATGAACAGAATGGAAATGGAGTTGATGGTGAATTGAAAAGGTATATCCTACTGACCGACACGGAAAAGATGAGACTGCTTTCTTTTGTGCCTGCACCAGAGCGGGGATTTACCGTTGATCTAGTCAAAAAACGTGTATTAAATGTTGCAACTTCTTCAGCACCATCGTGACCGAGTCACAAAACGGCGAAGAGCCGGCGAACAAAAAGAGTAAATCGGGCAATTCTATCGTTGTTCTGGTGCCAGACCTGCACGTGCTCTGGTATGAACCGGTGAAGAATTTTGGTACTGGCGCCAGCTCACGGATGAATGGTTGGGATAAGCTTGCTTGTTCGTTGTTGGTTGAGATCTGGTTTTCTGTGATGGTTATGATTTAGCATTTTGTTCAGAATCGCAATATGATGAAGCACGAAAGCATTTGATGTCCACTTTGACCGCTCTACTTCGTGGTGATAAAATTGCAGCCGAGTTCACGCTATTGCATCTGTTGTCGGCCGTGTAAGTTTCAATTTCTGGTTCTGTATGCAAAATGTGACGATTTCTTCTCCTTCGTTCCAGTTGTAATCGCACCGGCCCGCTTGTGATCGGGAAATTCTGTTTGAATTTGTTTGGACTGAATCCTGACACCGACGTGCAATTGCCACTGAAATTGATGGAATTTCTCAACTCGATATTGCCCGCTGTCAGTTTTCAATTTCTTAACTTTTTGATCTGCGTGTTTACTTTCCTTATTTCATTGCAATTATCAATTGTTTCCAATATCACATGTCCAGACCCACTACGTGCCCCTATCCGTATCGAATCTGAACGACCGACGTTTTGTGCCGCGCAAAGATCACGGCAACGACAAACTGGTGACCGGATTGCTGCAGTTGGCTGATGGCACACAGCTGATGCTGGATGAAATGCAGATGCAGCCCGGACAATTGAATGACAATGGTTGGATTAGTGTCTTTGCGTTGTAGAAACTAGACGGGGCCCGTGCCTACGGCCCGGCTGAAGCGTCGCGCCCGCGCACGCTGGGCTATCCGAAAACCCGTTAGCATACCCAAAGCTACCCGTGAAAATTGAACCGTGCCCCCCGAGGGAGGGGGCCACAGACATATGTATGTAAAAAATACGTCTTCCTGTTTTAGTAGTGTGTACAATTTGAGTTTTTCGGGTGGCCTTTGCGGGTCGTACAACAACCTGTTTCAACGCGTTATACACATTTTGCTGAACACAACAGCGACGCGCAAGACGCAGGAGGGGATGTGTTGGAAAAGTACCTGAAAAATCTCAATTTTTGCTGTTTGATTAATTTTTGGTTCCGGCGACGTAAGCCACAAGCCTTGCTTTTCAATCTATTTATGGTGGTTAACCATAAAACACATTTGGGTCCACCCCACACGCCGTTATTGTTCTCAAGCTGCCGTACTGTCACTTGCATGGCAGATATTCAGTTGTTACGATGTGATTGACGTCTGTGATAACACATCAAAATTTTTTCTGAGCTCAGTCTTGTTCAATGTCATCGAATGCACAGGTGTGCGCAACGTGGCTGCACTTCGTGCCCTCATCGCTGACCAACAATTGTGCTACGATTTCGGCTTCAACAGCACCGTCGATTTCACCACTGATCTCAACGTGTTGATAATGTCGGAAGGGAAATCGATGCTGAATGTGTGTGTTGTTTGGTGGAGGATTGTGTTCTTTAGTTTTCGTCTCTTGCTAATTGCTAATTCGAATTCACTTTTTCTGTGTTCAGGCCGATTATTTCGTGCGCTTATCGCCGTCCGAAAACGTCCAGTCACCACCAGTTGCACTAGAGGACCTCCAACTGCAATTGATTCGCACTTACATACAATCAGTGAAACATCAACAGGCCGGATTCAAGATTGATGACGAGATGCAGAGATCGATCGAGTCTGATTTTGTGACGATGCGGCAGGAGAATGCACATATCACGGGCGAACATCTCAGTCAAACGTTGCTGATTGCTAGGTTGGTACCGGTGAAGTTCGATTAAGCACCCACTCCGGAATAATCCACACAGGGGGCTCATTGGGAAGCTTTTCCGAATAAGCCTCCTGGGGGCTTATTTTGGCTAACAAATGTTCTTTCGGGCCTCACGTAAAGACAAACTACACCGAGATGAGCTCGATTTCGCAGCTGGCAGAATAGTGAAACATTCTGACGTGGCTGCTGATTTGGGAAATGTTACACGTTGAAGAGTACAAAGTGGAGCATGATGATTTTCTCGTTCTATTTGTTTTGAATACACACCGCCTTCGAAATCGGGCTCGTGTTGGTGTAGTTTGCCTTTACGATGGCATACAGATAGCCGTAATTATTGTTTGTCTGCTCAATCAAATCTTGCCTGTCACGTGCACAATCGGCGAAACATAGTCATTGTCAGCGTGGTTCTGTGCCGAGTTGTTTCGATTCTTCAGTTGACTACTGAGTTTACCGCCCAGCCATCTTTCACAGACTTCTATCCCTGTCCAACGGTGCCGTCCAATTGTCAGCCGATGCGTGGAAACGTGCCAAAGTGCTGGAGACGCTGAATGTACAACGAAATGCAGCTGTGTCAAAACATGAGCCTCAACATTAGTCGCATTTATAGGCATGGTACAATCATAATGAAATGGTAACTTTCTTTCTTTTGTTTTCAAATGTTTGTTTATTTTTCGAGACGTCTGATTGCGCAAGAACATTTGCAAGTGCTTTTAACGATCTCACTTCTTGTTTTCTCCACTGCGTTGACCTTTCTGATCCCGGTTGCTCGAATCTGAACGTATGCTTTGCTGGCATTGTGTTTGTTATTAAGGCCAAATTCACTGTACTTGCGCGTCGACCCAACTATACTTCAACAGTAGATGCTGACGCACAAACGCGCCGTTAGATCGCAAAAAGTCTCTGCCCAATGTTGTAATGGCAATTTTATATCACCCACTTGCGGACAACACCATAATATGTAGATACCGGCAGCGACAGGACAACATAACATTGACAATGGTAATCAGGGAGCATTTTGGTGACTCGAGTCATGTGTACAAGTGCAGTAACCCGCTTACTGGCAAAAAAAGTTTTGGGTAAACATTACAAGCACAATTATGGACTGGTCATGGACAAGACATGGTATGCGTATTTGAGCAATTATGGACTGTAACCATAGAGTTTTTTAAAGATCAGACATTCTGGTCAATAAATAAAAATAATGCACCAGTACTGGAGTATTGAAGGTGAACGGCGTGTCGAGAGCATGTACAAAGCACAGGAATTGGGGCATCGGTGCGCCTCGCGCACATTTAACACGAGAAACACCGGTGCCCGTCAACCAAACAACTGTACGAAATAGGCAGCATAATTTTCATGTGAAAATCGACAGTCTCCTGTATCTGAGTGTGATCTCGGTGATCTTTGTCGCAGTGCGCTCACACCCATCGAATCGGTGCAGGTTGTAGCCGAAAAGCAGATTCTTGACAGCAAAATGCAACAGTTTCTGCCAGGCACGTATGCACTCATTGGACGATCGTGCATCATAGGGCATACGATTGTCAAGGGTTTGGATGATGGCTTGCGCCATAGTGGTCAGAATGGCTGTGTAGTCGATGCTGGGGCGCTGAAACATTTGGTTAGGTTATGATCACAAGTCTAAACCCTCAAAAATGTAGCCTGTTATCATGCCCATTGGTGGAGTGTAGGCTTTTGTAAAAGAATGAACAAATCTAACATTATCTTACTTTGCATCCCGTTAACGCGGCCGAATGCCGCTCTCCCAATTCCCGTAGCTGTGGTGCCACCCGTTTGTTGAGTGAGTGAGTGTTGGATGCCTGAATGAACAAGGTGAATATAGGTGCAAAATCGACTGTTAGTTCTATTTTGCATCAATCTAGAGACGCTTACCATGAGTGCCACACAAGCAATCAATTCGTCAGCTATCGAGTATCCATCCCTGCTCGTCTGCGCCTGGATGTCGCCGGTTTTCTCTCCCAAAGTCGGATTGATCGCTTTGAGACGCAACAGCACTTGCGAACGAAACTCAGCGATATCCGAGATCTGAAGTTATGGCAAGTGCGATGTGAGTGGACTCGAACTGGTCATACTTCTGCTCTGAGAAAGTCACACTGCACCACACACCCATTATTGAGTGAAACATCAACCAACCGATGCTTGCCAGCTGTGCGTGGCTAATTCGGCGTCGGAATCGTCAAAATCAGTGGGCCAAAGAAGCACGACTTTTGACAATTTATGTCGTTGCCATCTGAGTCTCATCCGACGCACAAATGTTTGCAGCACCGGCTCTTTTCGACACTTTGAGCTGACAGCGCTCCCTGAGTCGGCCAGACAGTCTTCAATCGACATTTTGCGCTTGCCCATTTTTCGGGATTGCGTTTGAATCATGGTTGTGACGTTTTTCAGTGTTACTTGGTGGATGCTGCAAACCAAGGAAACGTGTGTTTGATGGAATGAGACAAGATTTTTTCGAAGTTTCCTATGGGGGGGGCGAAAATGTACAACATCCTGTTTGACGGCTAGTTTATTCTACCAGACAATACTGCACCTGTGAAAAACTTTGCAAAATTATTAATCGTCTGGGAAATCAATGCACATGTGGGAATAATTTTGATGATCTTCATTTGGTTCGAAACGCGACGCGCGCCGTATATTTTGCGTTTCCGTCCATGATTGTGAACCTACAGTACACCCTGGTTTGAGAATGGACGATAATCTCCGGCCGGACTGAAACTGCCAGAGAAAGTTAGTGCAGAGGAGAGGACAGTTTGCATAGGTGTTTACTAACAACTTGGATCGGATAACGCTGCGCCCGCTCGTTTTCAGGTCACTAATGGGAGGAAATTAAACGTGCGTTTGAAAACATGACCTTTGTTCAGCAATTATACTTGCAAAAAAGAATACGTGAGGCACGTATACGGCACCCGCTGACGTGCGCAGTTGCGCGATGTTTACAAGCTAAATGTATGGTAATTCTCACGTGAGCTACAGTAGCGATACAATGCTGTTTTTTCCATCAACAAGCTTACTTGGTGCCTTGAGTTTTGTAACACGGGTTCAAACAAAACAAGTTGGGATTAAACTCCCGCAATAGTATAGCAACCCCCACAACCGGGCGAGTATGTTGTTGGCTTGGCACTCCAATTTATTTACGATCACATGACTCTATGTAACAATACTCCACTGTGTTGGTTGCAGCAACCAAGCTTCCAACACAAAACCCACGTAACATGGTAGTCTCAATTCTGAAGGGCGTTCACATGAAAACATATAGCCTGTTGACACGTAGGATGGTTTATTGTCGAGTGCAAGAGTAGCGATTCAGTTCAAATGCCGAATAAAAACAAGTGCGTACGGCTGAGGTGGACAGGGTGGGATCGGCACACCTGCCCACAGCTGCGGATATTCAGTATGACGCAAATCCGTAAGTCCTTTAAAATCCACAACAATAACAAGCTTCTTAATCAAAACAACCGGCCTTCCTCCTTAAACATCATGAAAAATAAAATGCGCACTTCCCTCGAGTAACTGTGTGGGCACTGATTTGAGGAACTGCGCAGAACTTGAACAGAACTCAATGGCCCGTAAAACGCATGTCAGAAAACAGTCGGCTTTTAAATTTATTCACATGGCTTCCTTTCTTGTGTGGTGTACATATACCATGTATACCTGACGCAATCATTGGGTACTACAGTCAAGATGTGCGCCTGTAGGTGCACGTTGCAGTAGTTTTACCCGGAAAGTTATCGTGCTCGGTGTTGTTTGCGCAGCAACAAATTATTCAATAACAACAACCTTAATGAGCAAAACACGTCTTGATAACGAACAAACAGATTAAGAAGCCAATCATCCTATGCGTATGGCGACGCCCTATTAGTTGAGAGAGGCAGGCGTTATCCGATAATTATAACACCTGTATTTATAGCGCACAGAAATAGTTTGCCTGGGAAAAGTGTTCTCATTTCAGGCAAAAAGCAACCCGAAAACAACAGTCAGCTGTCCTGACCAGCTGGCCACGCAGCGGGTAAGGCGTTGCAGTCGTTTTTTGTTTGTCCTGATACGAAGAAAGGCATCAGAATCTACGTAAATAACGGAAGCTATAGCTGACAGAACACGAAAGCTGGGCTGGCATAGAGTATATCACAGCACCTGTTTGTTGCGAGCATCTTTATCTTACTAAGAATGAAAAAAATCAGATGCAAAAGAGTACAATATCGGGGGCATCTTTTGCACAGGAAAACATGTTTACGCACAGACACACACGTAAACTCGCTTACAATTCCCCGCACAAAAACAACACATTATTATTTGAATAAAACGCTATGGCGAAAAACTATTATTGAAATGCAATCTAGGCGCAGCGCTACAGAACGCAGCTGACATTCAAGCTTGCGCCAAAGCTACCGATGACCCAACTTTCAGCCAACAGAATCACAAGTCATAACGATCATGGGACATGAAGGGTCCTAGGCACCTCTCTATCTTATTTGTGAGCGGTGTGTTCAAATAATTACAGGTTGTAGGTATGTATGTACCTAATATGTGTGAGTAAGAGTAGCTACATATGTATGTAAAAGACCGTTGTCAAAATACAGTAAATCAGGACAAGTTTGACCATGGATCAAGCAATCTCACAGTTTTTCTGAAATTGAGTAATGCAATCAATGCACACACGTCACGCATGTGGGTATTGTCGTCGTGTAATGAATCATTTTAGCTGGAAAACACTCACATAAAAGTTGCCATCTTCCATAGGAAGGTTGGAAGTCTGAAACACCAACACCACGTAAACAAGCCTGACTCGGTTCAAGCATAGTACGCATTACAAGTACACTCACTGTAAGTACATCGTACATGTACATACTTATATACCTATAGGTATCGTATACAAAAAGTGACGTGATATTTTTCAGGGCAATTTAGAGTCAAATTTTTTACTTGATCTGCTCGAAACAAGAAACAAGAGCGATAACAACGTCGTATATCGAAAGTATTGTAGGTATGTACGTACAGTATGTATGTATCTAGTTCACGTGATAACCTTGTCAAAGGGCTTATTATTTAGGTTCACGCGTCATAATATTGGCGCAAAAACAAGTGTCTGTCTGTATTGTGCCCATATCAATGAAATGTGACTTTTACACTGGTAAATTCGGTGTCAGTTCGGTCCAGCCCCAATCTATTTTTTGAATTACTGTGAAATGTCAGAATGCTGGGCTGGCGCAGCACAGTGTTGAACAAATTGGAGTTCTGAACAATATGAGGATGGGCTGATGTTTCACAACAAGCGTGCATAGGCAAGTTTAGAAACAGAACACACACATAAAGCGGACTGGAGCGGTCCGCTCGCCAAATTTACAGCCAACAATTGCTGGTCGTTTCGCAACGAAAACAACATGACCAACCATTCCTCGGACAGTCGTACGCGTCAGACCGTTGTTGTTTACGCGCAAATACATTATAACACATGACCTGCGTGTTTCGTTTCTGTCTTACAAGCTGCAGAAAATGCAATTTTGGTGGTAAAACGCCGCAATCAAGCTAAAAATAACGTCTTGTTTTTGTTATTGATTCACCTACCCGCAGAATTATACGTTATGTAGGTATGTATATTTGTGTCAGGTGTTATCGACAAAAATAGACAATGGTACGGTAATATAAAGGTATATAATCATGTTAGGGTATCATATAAAGTATAGATTCGTGAGTAAAACAATAAAAATGTACTCGTAAAGCTCGTTCACAGCACCGCAGTGGTATGAGCTTGGGCTACACTCAAGCAGGATTACACAGCAGGAATCACTTTGGTATCAATACACATTTGGAGTCTTAGCTCTCCAGCCTAAGGCATGTAAATCTAACCAAAGTCATTGCTGGGGACGAGCTTTACTGGTTCCCGTCAGCTGCAAGATACATGTATATACTACATAATACATACTTACATGACCCCATGTTTTTAGGTAAAGTAAAGTTTGCTTGAAATGCAATGCCGGTTACATTTTAGCACAGGTACACATACAGGTGTACGTAATGTGTGTGTGTGAGAGCGAATCACAAAGCGTTTGTATGTATTTCGAGTCAGTCATGTGTCCCTGATGGCTTTGCGTCCAGCCTTCTTCACCAGCGATTCCACGCAGTCGACATGATTGAAATAGATGGCATCGTCCAGGGGCGTGTGTCCCCATCTAAACGTGACGTCAGCTGCAGTTGCTTATGGTGTCACTTAGGTGCATTACCATTGGTATTATGTATATTGTAACCGTGAACCCCTGCTCTGGTAAATATCTTCGCACGATATTTTGGTTCCCAATCCGCCTCTGTTCCCAACAAAGGCGGGCCCCAATCATAAAGATGGTATGTGGATTGCCTTCTCAGAATGAGTGATGATCAGTAGGTCTACGGCCTTAACGCCACCCCACCTGTCCACAGCGTTCACATTCAACACACATCGATCCAACAAGAACTTGATGACATTCGTGTGTCCTTCGCTGGCAGCCACATGCAGGGCTGTACGACCATCGTAGTCCGCATCCGCCATGTTCACACCTTGCACTGCGAAACTGTAAGTGTGTGTTTCAATAGATGTGTTGGATAGATTTAGATAAGTAACCTACAGGACTGATTAGTTGGATACTACAGTGTAACCTACTGTATTTACAGTGCAAGCCTCCGTATAGTAAATATTTTAGCGATATGTCGTCTCTAATTCTGCCATTTATCTCCGAATCAGCCAACCAGTCTTGAACATCCTTGATGACGTAAAATGCATTGGGTCACACCAGTGTAAGGAGGGTAAACTAAAGCTGAGCCGCCCCATTCACTCACGCCCTGACAGCAGGCAGATTTCCCTGTCTGACCGCAAACAGCAGCCCGACCACGTCATCGTCTGAGTTGTTCTTCGAATGTCCCTTTGTTGGGTCAATTCTCTCAGCCGTCTTCATGTCCATGTTGTGCATCAGCGAATCGAAATTGTGGAACGCGAACTTTTCCACCAACGCCTGTTTGATTGGAGAAAATATTGTTGTGCGTTTAGGGGTCCATGGTCATATTCGCACTGACGATCAGCTGGTGAACATAACCCATAACGCATCCTATTGTTCAGTCCATTTTAAAACAAGAGTGAAGCATCACCAAGCCGACCTCGAAGAACTTTACGCCCCTCACGCTATTGCCGATATCGTCCAGGGGCGGTGCGAACGTACAGAATCCACAAAGATTCGGAATAACAACCATGATGCCACCGCCGACACCTGATTTGGCTGGCACTCCAACCTGCAAGTTTATATCGAATAGCGGGAAACTCGGATAAAAAATGAGTGCGCGAAAAAAACGGATATGTCATGCCTTACGATATGCTCTCTTCTTTATAGTGACAAACCCTTTACCCATCTTTTTTGTCGCCATCAAGATAATTAACGGGGGTTGTTGTCACACAGGGTCGCAGCCACTTACGACAGATTGAGACCAAAGTTTCGTTATAATGTTAATCTAGTATAGTGTCACTGTAGAAAGGCAGTACGGCGCAAAGATAGTCGTAAAATTTTCAAACCTTGAATGCGAACATGCCGGAGTAGTCATACATGCCACACGAATGCATCAACGACAAAGTGTGACAACAGGCTTCGTTGCTCAACACCTTGTCACCGGTGATCGGACAGAAACCGCCATTGGCCAATGTCGCTGCCATCACCGACAGGGACTCGGCTGTCACCTGAGTGGGGAGGGAACGGATTGCCCTCAGATTGTGACTGTCTGGATTGGGATCAATTGGATCTGGACATATGGCTGCCCGCAAGAACTGTCTGCCGAAAGTGACATATACAGTATGCGCAACACAAGTGTGTGCCCTCCGTCCGTCCGGTCTAGCGGGCCAGCAGTGTTTTGACGGGTTCTACAAACGTCCACGGGCGGGCAGCGTCTCGGTCAACCCTGTCAGCTGTCCCTGAGGCTGGGTTCGTAAATGGGAAGTTGGTGTCGCACCCAGTTAGTCAAATGAACTCCTTTACTAACTTGAATACTGCACAGCTGGAAGTAGAACTCCAAAATGGAGCGAATGTCGGCGTTTTTGTCAAAGTTCTGAAACACAAAAATCGGTTTTTTCGTAATCCTCGTTTTTTCCCTATCGCACACTTCATGTTGTCAACGGACATCATCAACTCAGTGCCATTGCCATTATCTCTCGCGCTTACACTTGGCTGCTTCAGTTCACGACCACTGTTGACGATTTGCTCGTGTAACACACTCGAAGAAAAGATGATGATGATGACTAATCAATTAGCCACACTTACCCCATATTCTCTCATGTAATATGTCAGCGCATAGTTTCGATCAGCTGTTTCGCGCTCCGACAGAAACCTGAAAACGTGTGCATTTTTACTTTATTTTGGAAAACGTGTGACAAGCTCCAACTAACGTTGTGTTACTGAACGCCACGTATTCACCGCCACTCAGCTTACGGTATTGGTCCACAATCTGTTAAATTTTATATTTCTGCTATTTTTTGCAAATTTATTGTTTTACAAATTAATAAAATTTGTTGTTCCATTGTTCAACGCACAAACTGAAATCGATCAGCGAGGTTCCAGTCCTTCTTGGTCAACGACGAACACACAATTGCACCGGCGTTGATCATCGGATTGTGCGGTTTGTCTGAAGATTAACAGCAAAACATGAGAAATCTTTCACTAGAAGCATGAAAATTGCCAACTTTGCGCGTCGAGCACGATTTCATTGAACAGACGACCGGAGGGTTCGGTGCCGATGCACTGGTGCACGTGTTTGGCGCCCAAATCATTCAGATTGATGGCATAAGTGAATGCCTTGCTGATTGATTGAATGCAGAATGGGATGGTGGATTCGCCCCACGAATGGCTGCGCATGAATAGATGGTTTGGAATTTTCTATTGGTGGGAATAAAAAGTGTTCAAACATGAAACATCAACAATTTTACCGTTGTCCATCGATTGTGCACACGGAGACGCCAAAATATCGACTGTTCATGCGTGCCAATTCAGGGATGTATTGGGCGTTCTTAAAAAAAATTTTCTGGAATTTTTCAAACATTAACGAAAATATAGTCAACAAACCTTGCCGCCCCACACATTCTCCTTTATGTGTTTGTAGATCGACCCAACCTCCGCAACGAAACGGCCCCAATCTGGTATCACGAACTGATGGTGTAGTGCTTTGGTCACGAGCACCATGCTGTTCATGATGGCACTGGAAGATAATGTTTCATGTCACTGTATCAGTGGAAGAAATTATTCTGCTATCGTTACATGGTAACGTGCTCCTTCCTAGATCTGGAATTGAACACTTGGACTTGCGATCATGCCCATCGGTCGTCTGCTGGGTTTGCACACGCGTTGAAACTGGTTGAAACAGGTACGCACTTTTTGAACTGTTCCTTGTCGAGTGTCATGTTCCTGTAGGGCTCAACGACTTGCGTGTCATCAATCGGTGGCAGCAGTGAGTCCTGACCGAGTTCGTGCAATTTTGACACCACCTCTTTCAGGCGCGGGTCGGTCGAGCGGATGCCGCATTCGGACAATGCCTCAATGTGATGTTTCAAAATTGTCAAATGAATGATGTCTCACGCTGTCAAATACACTGGTTGCACGACGCCGAACCAAACAGGTGATCGGACCTCCATTAACCGGATGTTGATTGGTCGTGCGACTTTTTGTGAATGTTGAGAGTTACTGCGAGCCCTGACTCTGATTGTGACCAGTGTAAAAGTTCAGTCAATCAATTTTGCCTTTGTTGTTACTCAGACAGACACCTTTTGCTGGCAGAACTCTAAAATTTCACCAAATCTGAGAGTTTGCCGAACTCAAATAGACACACATGCGACGTGACCAGACAGAACCGACCGGTCCGATGACATTACCAAGTCTGATAAAGATTCAATAGAAAGCCATGTAAATGGTGATGATACGCAATCAATAAATGATACCTCGAACTTGAAAAGCGCCAAACACACAATCAAATCCAAGTGGACACTTACGGTGATGAACTTAGCGACTTCGAATCTACCCGTTTCGGCATCCCTAAACCATTCGAACACGGTGTCATCCATTGACGACTGCATACTTGACGAACATTGCGATGGGGGACGAGAGGATGCAAAGGAGGCCAAAGATTGACCACCAGCTGCTGACGCGTAGCGCGCACGGTAGTCGGATGAACTGAGAAAAATTTGAAAATGGTTCATACGGCCATCTGTTGCATTCGCGCGGACGATCGGCTGGTGCACCGCCGTCCGTGAAATCAGGTCGAAACACACTTCCCAAAACAAGAGTATATTGACCAGTCGGTACATCTCAAACTCGGTCATAGGATCGGATCGGATCTACCCTGGTCACGTGACCTTTTGTACTGAAGCAATGGTTGATAAATTTAAATCGACCAGCATAAATGTGATTGGGCCTGCAAACTTTACGCCAAGTGGCAAATGAATAAATCTGTCATTATCATTCTTGATACAAAGAATCAAGTGAGCAACGCAGATCCGATCCGACGCGATGATCGAATTTGGCCCGAATTCAACGTTGACACGGCCCCGTGGCCTACAATTTCTCAATCTCAGCATTCAACAGGTCCTCCTGATGTGCGTCCTCATCCAAATGCATGTCCATCAGCAACGTTGCAATGCGTGTGGACAGACTGATGCTGTTGCTGCGACGGTAGGATGGCGTTGGGTTGGACTGCAAACGGGGTGGTATGCTTCAATTGCCAAGTATTTTTTCTATTTTAAAAGTGTTTTACCGAGTTTTCTCCGTCGTCCTCATGGGTCTCATTTTCATACAAACTCGGTTCATCTATGATGGTGGCCACAGGATCGATCATGGTCACTTTGCGCTCGGTCGGGGTCGAAGTGTTGGTCTTTGGCACAACGGTCTGCAAACGATTCGGTCTCGTAATAAGTGAAACAAAATTATGACTAACTAGCAGTGGAGGTACGATATCTTGGGCCATACCAAACTTGGTGATCGGTTCAGTCCGGTCTTGCCTTCGTCACGTCATCTTTTATCGCAATTTTTATCTTGTATGTCGTCCCTTGTTTTTGTTAGGACTCACTAGACATGTACGTGGCATTGAGTTTGGCCGATCTGTGATGGGGATGACCCTGCTGTTCATTCAAGCTACTACTAGTTTGGAAGCACCGGCCTCTGTTGTTCTACCACTGTAACTGTGTCTCTCCGGTCACAGGTTACCACCTGGGTTAGTGAAACATCAGCCAGTTTCAGTACCCCACGTAGGCAAATACGCATGGTAACGGCCCTTTTGGCAAGACAAACGTGACAATGAGACAACACGCCATCTCTCACCTCCTCCGATCCACTGTAGCTGAACGTCGAGTCAGAATTGTAGTACTCCTCCGATGCCTTCGGCGCTGGTGCATCGCTGGTGTGCGCACTGGGCAAGTATTGATACCCAATGCTCTCCTTCGGCACGTGATAAATGCATTGCATGCACGAACGTTTCATTATCATCAACGTTGATTTTTGTCACTATTTTCCTCAATCTGTGTCCAAGAAAAAAGTCCAAAATAACCAACAGTAATAAATAACTGAAATTTTAGAACTATGACAGCCTCAAATATGGAAGCTATGAGAAAACAACATTTTAAGAATGTGCGCTGATTTCATGTGACCTCTCTATTGGTTTATTTGTCACTTGTTACCAAGTGCTTCGATCGCAACCAGCTTATGTATAGGCATACCGGCGCACAGCATGAGGTCCGTAAATATGGCAGTTGACTGACAGCTAAATTCATTTCTGCTGTTTTGTGGGTTTATTAGTCATTTAGGCATACTGTAGGTCATGTAAGTTTTACGTTTGCGTGGCATTGCTATATAGTTCCAGGACATTTCGGCAGTTATACTTTTTGCAATTATATGTAGGTATTCCGATTAGGTGGTAGCCGAGCATCGGGTATACAGCGGTTAGCATAAAACATTGCGCTTATCATATCACCATTCTAATGATGCATATTTTGCACATATATGATTTTTATTGTATGGTACACATGGAGTTTACAAGTCACAGGTTTTGAGATCATGAGCAGACTGTCAACAATATCACAGAAAAAAGCAAAATAGTGGAATTATCAGTGATATTGCGGGTCATTGTTTTTGGTCTGAGATTGAACAGAATGTTTGAATAAAATAATTTTGAGTTATTGCTATCGAACGAAGCACTATAAATTGCATGACATCACCCTGTTCTCGACATAAATAATGAAGTCTCTCAATTATCGACTAGACCAACAACACACTTCGCGTCCGATCTGATCCTTGTTATCATGAAACATCAAGCAGTCAGTTGACTTAATGCGTTGATGTTTCACATATACGTACTGCAGTCAGTACCTTTACATGTACATATAGTTGGTGAGAAATGAGCGCAAAGGGCGTAAATTCTGAAAATCTGATCCCAAAACTCGGAATCAAATTCTCAACGATCTGGCATCACCGCAGCTCAACTGCGTCTGCGTTTCTGCTGTCTGAGTCTCCTGTTGATATGTTGAGCAAAGGACTCGGCGCTTTTAGTCCTCGGCACTACACCATGACACCCAACTGCCACCGATTCGTAGCCCCGGACGTACGTATACCGTTTGGTGTGTGTATCACACCTAATCCGTCTTAAGACAGGGATTTCACGATAGATCGGCACACACAACGCTGCGATGTGACCACGCGCGGACGGACATAGGCAACGCGCCTCCGAGATCAACTTGGGTTGACGCTCTTCGTTGCGGTTGACACTGGAATGTATGTATATGTATACATAAATAAATTTATGTGTGGCAATGACAACAATCGAAAAGCTGGATGATAAGCCTGACGTTACTCCTTCATTAACACAGCAAGTCAGACTAACGGTACTAAACCGACATGTGTATTATGTACGTGGGCACCAGAGAAGAGCCGTTGGCAATGCTGATGTTTCACAAAAGCTGCCAGAATTCTATTTGGTGATCGGATCTGACTGTAGTGAATCTGACCTGCACTCACATTGCTCCCTGAATTGAGGATAACGACACTACGATACGCGTTCATGGCACTTCCTTCTGGGTTACCTTATGTATGCTTTGTTACAACTCAACTCACACCCACTGCCAGGGACACAATGCCCTCTCCATCATATCGGTCGTGTCATCAGAGATCGGTAAATTGCACCGATCGCTCAGGTCTTTGTCTGGGTCCGGTCTCAGCTCGTTATCGTCCAAATACGCGTAAAACTCCTGGTCTGGCACGTGAATGTTGTTACTGTTTGGCTCAGACTGGGACTGCTGGAACCAGTCCATGAACTGATCGGATAGATTCGATGGTTCGTCGCAAGCGTTCACGAATGGGTGGTCCTTGTCTTGGTCCGGTTTGGTCCGAATAGTCGGAGGCAGAGGGCTGCCAGTGGCCAATGCCAGGGTGTAAAGCACGCACGTGACTAGCTGGTTATTGATCTCGACCATATTGGCACGATGCCAAATCGCAACACACGGACTGGTGAGATTAGGGCATGAAATCAATCCTGTTGTCACATCGATTCTGCAGTTGATCCTGTGAAAAAAGGGCGGATTAATGACGTTGGCTGTATATGGTGCGGAAAGGTATTGAAAAAACTCTAGGTCACTTTGGACAACTATAAAAAATTAATTTTTAGTAAAGATTGCAATGCTTGCAACTTAGACAAGTGCAGGTCACGTCATGAAGCTCACGCACACTGAGTGGGTGGATGCCAAAACATGACTGTACTACTTACACACTGTTTTACGGTTGTTGACAAAAAATACAGCAACTGGTTTCCGGAAAAAAGTTTGCAGGTTATTCCTCACATTCCTGAGGTTTTTTCAGAATTGATGCAAATTTTTCTCAACGATTTTATAAACCATACACCGTTAATCGAATATTACACCCAAAATAACAACATACATAATAGTTAGGCGAAGCGGTGTGAAAAGTTTAGTTTCTTGTCTGCGAATGCGTCACAAATGTCAATTTACAGATGCCCACGAAAGCGTTTACCTAAGGTTTTCATCTGTCATCCCACAGAAAGTTCTTTAGAAATTCCAGATCCGCTGCAAATAACTTTTGGGCATTGGGAGGCAGAGGGGCTACAAGAGGAAAGCTGCGGCATTCGCAAAGATGACAATCAGACAGTGACGGTTTTGACAATATTTAGGTGTGCAATATTGTTTTCGAAGAGAAAAGTCACAAGACCGTCCAATCCAGTCAATCAGCTGAGACCGAATCAGGTGCGAATTAGAAAAGGACAGATCGCACAAATTCTAACCGAAGTTGCGATTCAGTATTAGATGAATTGCCCACGATAAGGAGTCGATTTGTATTAAAGTTTGCGGTGCGCGAAAATTTGTGAAACCGTTATATCGAAAAAGGGCAGGTATATTGACACATAGGGGGAATCGGAGATTCTGCACAAATTGTCAAAAACAGCTGCGAATGATCGTGGTAAATTACAATAACGGACCTCGCCATTGCGTGTGCACCTATAACGCGAATTGTGGTTGCAAAACCGGAGTCTCAACAAAGGTCAACCTTAATTCGAGTTGACTTACCTTGTACTACTCACACGCATGTATGCATCTGATAATATGACAAAAATGTGCAACTTATCTTTACAACAAAACACGCAATACTTTGGATTGTGATCGATGGATAAAGTTGGTGTATATCTTGTTTGCAGGTGGTAATTTGCGACGATCAGGCAATTGTGGATGTTTGGTGGGTACCATTTTGGTTTCTGTTCAAAGTCGTTGGTTTTCAGCCGTCTGTTCGACCCCCCCCAAACAGTCCATTTTCACACTTCAATCTTTGGGCATGTATCACAAGCATCGGCTTGCCTGCCGCTCAGGCCATCGGGGCCCAAGCCAAGTTTTAAACTTGAGATCGGGACTAACCAGAAGAACCGAACCCCAAAATCAGTTTATCAACTTATGTTCCATTTATCCGTGTACCCAATAATCTTTACGGCACCATGTTACAAATCAATAATCATGCACTAAAGTGCGGTGCGGTTGTGTTAGTATAGGTGTTTCGAGCAACGTAATTTCTGGCCCAGACGACAAAAAAATAGGTCAACTTTCGCCACAGGAATCATATTGTCAAAGTTTCACGGGATTTTAATTCTCAGAAGAGAATAATATTGGTCCGTGAATTGCGTTTTACTGAATAACATGCCCATTATTACGTATTGCGGATGACTTTCACTGATTTGCAACAACTTGATGCAATAAGGTTTGGTGGGAAATTTGCCGACCGAATGAATTTTAGCGCACCCGACCCAAAACCGAAAATTAGTTTGTCCGATTTAAAATCTCATTGTTATCGTATGAAGTTGAATGTTTGCGTCACGGAAATTGTTCATGTCCTACTTTTTGTGCCCAGAATTTGGTGATTGGTCTTTCCCAATAATATTGGTCTCTGCAACAAGTAAGACGTCGCGTATGTAATGTCTCACTGGATCAAAGAATGAAATTGCGGACCCCCTGACTGGGTTGCCTTGAGGGCTGCATTGAAGCAAAAAATACCAATGTTATTGGTCAGACGGTAAAGTGCTTTGAGGGCACGCCTTTGCTCAAGACCAGTGACACGTTGCTGTTTCGGCCCGTAACGCCTGACAGCTTAGGTGATCCGGGCCAGTCGTCAGAGACGAAATCACCGGGTTTGTTCTTGCGGACCCCCTGACTTTGAAGGTTCAAGAGCGTCTAATCGTTTGTTTCTTGAAATAGTCGGGTTCACGTGATAGGTTTCAGCAGAACATGTAGGCACACAATGAACATGACGCCGTCTGTACAATGTACATAATATGCGTAAACGACATCTGGCTGCCCCGTATACACCTGTCACAAATTTCGTTTCAGTTCCACTGACGGATTTATTCCACGATTATGACCTTGCCTTTGGCACATGTTGGAACAGGTTGATCCTATAATTATATCCGGTGCAGGTGGTTTGAAGCCTCCATTAAGCCACGGAAATAATGACATTGCACATAGTACATGAACGTACAATAATATAGCCATTATTACGAGATTTGCCGCAAACCTATCAGAAAGAGAAACCTTCACAAGCTCACGTGATACTTCGCTTCCATCGCAACAATCAGGCAAACTTCAGGGTGCAGTTCAATCTGGCAGGCGTCAGCGGCGGATACAACTTTTGGTCAAGGGAGGAGCCAAATCGAAAAAAGTTATTGTTATCTGGTGCTTGTTCCATTTTCGAAAAGTCATTTTCACCTCGTGCTTGTTTAGAATTTCGGGATTTTTCCGCCAAATACATATTCTAGCAGTACAAAATGTGACAATGTGCGCGTGGCGCGTGAAATTTTGGCACATTTATGGTGCTCATACGCGCGTCACATGCGACAACAGTGCAGAATGGCATGAAATTTCTTATTTTTGTGCGTTGGTACTTGATATTATTGTGAATACTGTGATCGACGTCGAACTGAAGTTGTTGGATTTTGAGCAAACGAATTAGTCCAATGTCTGGATGTTTTGTTGGTTGATTGCTGTGTTTGGACGTTCAGACCGCACAATCGCCTGACCACTTCTTTAAGCTATAAACGAACCATATCCGTTCAGTCTATCACACGCTGTGGCCAGAAACAGCAACCTTGAGGGGACTTTTGAATCACCCTGAATTTCTCTGTGTTCGTTGTTGGTTTGCGGAGGTGGTGTATCGACTAACTGCGAAAGGGCGGGGTTATGTTGAATCCGGAAATCAGAATCCGGAAATATTTCCGGAAAATGCACTATTTTGGCATGTAAAGTTTTGCGTTTTCCGGAAGTATTTCCGGAGACCAGAAATGTTTTGTATTTTTGCATGCAAATTATTTTCGGATTCCGGATTTAACCTAAGTTCGCCTCAAGGGCGGACTTGGGTTTTAAAGACGGAAACCGGAACACAGAAATATTTCCATGAGAATTGTTGCTGTTTGCGTCAACACGCAAACTTTTGACTTCAGCAAGCTGACTTTTGTCATCATCACTCGAAAAGCATCCTTTGCGTGCCTGCGTATTTCCATGTTCGGTGCCACGAAAATATTTCCGTGTTCCGTGAATAAAAATATTTCACGGAACACAAGCCACGAAAATATTTCCGTGTTCCGGTTTCCGTGTTCAACCTAACTCCGCCCTAAACTGTCGCAGAACACACTGCCCAAACGGCTTGAGGTGGGCGCTGCGTACCCTTGCGCGCGCCCCTGGGTGCGCCCCTGGATGGCAGTGGGAAATTCAAATTGCCGCGCGGTGTGTGGTGGCCTTGATGCCTGCCCGCGTGCACACACCATAGTTGCGTACAATTTTGGGTGTGCAATGTGT
>JASAMV010007585.1:0-22471 GCA_030248065.1 Rhynchonema sp. JSB1_4
TTGTTGCGTAAACGATATTTCGAGATTCACAGATGCCGCAAATTTGCACGAGCACAAAAGTTGCGCCCATAAGCGAATAATGCAATTTTACACTGCTCGAAATTAAAGGGCTGCGAAACATGTGGGCAAAAAGTCACGTGACGAGAACGAACGCAAGACAGTAGCGGACCGGACTGATCACCAAATTTAAAAACCAATTACAAATTTGTGATCAAAAAAATCTTTCATTTGTGAAAAAAAACATCAATATAATTAGGCAAACAAAATTACCTTCAACACATGATCCAATGGTTGGCCACCAATAATGGCATTTTTGTATTGTTCAGCAATGTCGAATAGTTTGTGGCACTGAAATGCACAGATTGTGACAATGATGTTTCATGGACATTTATTTGGCAACAAACGGACAAACGAAACACGATTTCCGAGACCAACTGGTGTCACATGTCAAAAAACCTCAACTATATAACGAGCAAATGCACAGGAGAAATAATCAGCACTGTCGACGATCATGTGTGTGCGCAACTACTGCCATTGGAATCAATCAAACGCTTTTTGATCCAGCCCGGTATGCACTTTGCCGGTGAACAACTTAGGGTTGGTCCGGCTGCAAAATGACATCAGTCATATCTTGCGATTTCATTGTTTTCTGTGATTACAGCCAGGTTTTGTGTTCTGTGAGCCGAAACGAACTTGGTCAAAATCCCAGACAAAAAGCGAAATCGCAATATATGACCCAATTCAATTTGCATCCGCGACCAACCCCCGCTCCGTCGCCAGCAAAGTGCAATGTGCCTGGCATAATTATTGTCCTTTTGCCGACCTCATTGGAATCACCCCCCGGTTGCCCTCACCAATGCCTTATCGAACGTCTCCACCCTCAACACATGGCGCACACTCAGTGCGGGCAGCACGTGTGCAGGCACAGTCACCGGGCTGGTGCGTGACGACTGCTTACTTAACGATGGACGACGCGATTTGAGTTCTTCCATCACGTTCTGGTACGCGTCTGCAATTAATGATAATATATAATGGGGTATGGTATTTTATGGTCTGGCGACTATGTTTTTGCTTAAAATTGTTTCTTTTTGGTTTATCGAACCGGCCTTGCGGTGGCGACTAGTCATGTTCACGTGAAACATTACTCATTTGTCAAAACTGGTAATGTGCAGTTGCAAAATGTACAAATTGCTCCAAAATATGGTCGTGTGTCTTCAAAGAAACGCACACACGCAATGGTGCGATTAGTCCACAAACCTCCCATATCGAAATGTTCCAACTTTGCGCGTGACTGTGGTCGCACGTCGTCGTAACCAGTGCGCACGTTCAGACCAAAGCCAGGTTGCACAAGCACCTGGCAAAAAAGATGTGATGACAGAATGAGATAGGCGACTGGAAAACTAACGTTTTCATATGTTCTTGTGTTTAATTTGCTTGCAGGGAGCAATCACGAATGAATTGCTCAGGATCCGACTACCATTATTCATACATTGACGAGGAAACATTTTTGGGCCATCCAAGTTGGTGATCACACCGGATCTGCCTTGTTCGTTTTGACATTTTTTCATGCGCGTACCGCGTAAAAACTGTCTCCAGAAGACCTCACCGAAACGAACAACTAGTACACTGGATTCATTTGGTCGAATTTGTAATATTTTGACATCCTTGATAAAAGGCAAGGTAGGACCGATCCAAGTTTTATACTGCAATTCTCATATGCCCGTATAGTAAACCGAACTGCATGCAAAACTATGCAACTCACCATCCCATCACAAAACGCGTCCTCTCCCCTGATCACCACCCTTCTCACAGTGCCGACACCGCGTTTGTGCACGAACGGCGACCAATCACATTTGCTCTGCCACGCTGATTGGTCGGTCCACAGCCAATCATCGTCGAGGTCGACTTCGACAAACGTTCGTGGTTGCACAGGAAGGTTGAAGATTCGTGTTGGATTGGTGTGCAGGCGGAGGATTAGGTCCTGAAGTGTTGAAAAGAAGGTTAGTGATTCAAAAATTTTATTTTTACAACAATCTCGCTATTCTACCAGATTAGCGAGTCTCTAGATGTAGTGAATACCTGGCTTTTCACCTCAGGTCACCTAAGGCTCTGTGGACCCAATATTCTCAATAGTGACCTCAAATGTCAAGTCTCCCATGGTCATATCAATGGCAAGAGACTGCACTGCAGTCTCTGTATGATCAGTTTTGTAGAAAAAGAAACATTGAAAATAAACAATTGAAATGAGCAAATAATGATCCAAAAACCCACCTCAATGGTCAGTCGTCCCTGATTGACCGCATTCAACAGCAACGGCACCATCGTCTCCAAGCCGGGAAAACCAGGTGGTGGATTCTCACTGTTCTTCTCGTCGCGAGTGTGTGGGGCTAAAAATATGATTATTCCATCAATAAATTTACGAAAAATAGACATAACTCGACAACAGCATTAACCATGATCAGTAGCAAAACAGTCGATGTACTTCATGTGCTGCCAGAGTGCATCTTGATCGGACTTGGTGCCGAGCGGTGGTCGAACGTTGCGAATACCTGGGATGGGGGGGGGACTCAACGAGGTTGACCAATTCGTTCGTTGATCGGCAACTAGTTGTTGCTTCTGAATCGACAGAATACAATCTGTATTATTGAAAAATTAAGTAACCTTTCGGCAAATCCTCCTGGCACAAGAACAGATGATGCGGCGCCACTTCACAGGTCACTTTCAGGCCGCGGTCTTTGGCCTTGGCGATAATGGTGATCTGGAAAACACGTTCGCAATTTGCAGTGTCTGCGGTCGTGTCTTTAGTTTTGCACAGCCAAAAAACACAACCCTGTCATGATGATCACAGATAAAGAACAACAAACCCTATTAACAAACCCTACATCGAACACCGTAATCAAACCATTTCTCACAAGATCAAAGGCGGCAATTCAAATGTCACGTTTCTGTCAAACAAGCTGTTTCAAATTGATAAGCCGATGAGAATTAACCTCTTCCCTCGACGACACATGACAAATATGCACCGGTCGGTCACACATTGACGCAATGGCAATGCACGCAGCCACGGTGCGACCCTCGGCGTGACACACGATCGGCAGGTCATGGGGCCAGGCTTCGAAGTGCTGCAACATCGAGTGGTTGAAGATGGAAAAGATTATTACTGTTGTGTTGCTTATTGCCGGTGACATTTACTCTCAACGCGGAATATTTTTTCAGCACCAAAAGGCACACGATGGGCAGTTCACGCAGCTAGGACGCGAATAACTGAAAGGAGTGTATAGCAGTGTTTTATTTAGCGATTTTTATAATGACAGAGTAGTCTAAAGCTGCATATATAGTTTCGGACCCTTTCACGAGACTATATATGTCACAATGCATCCGGGTCCTCATCAGTCATGAGATGCATTGCGCCCTCCCTATTCTAGTAGAAGCGTGAAATTTGAAAAGAAAAAAATTTTTTTGGAAAAGGAAAGAGGAAAAGGAAGGAAAAGACAGAAAGACCGGGTGTCGGCGTTTGTTGTTGGTTGACATCAACGTCACAACACAGTGTATGGTCGAACTACAGGTCAAACACAAAAGAATTTCCTATGGATATTTGCGTAAAAACATTGATGGAGTATAAAATGAAGGGTGGGTGAATAAAGAACTTCTATATTCACATAGAAGCAAGTAATGTGAGAGCTTATCCATACTCGAGGACATCATTACTATTATAGATTTATTTCATTGGGATATCATTGAGATTGTTGATAATTTTGAAACTCGAACAAAAACACAAAATCAATCTAAAAAAATATACAAACCAACCTTCATCCAATCAGTGGTGTCATCCATTCTCAACGCCGCAAATGTTTCATTCAAATACATTTTCAATCCAGCAGCATCGGATGCGTGTGCTGCAATGCTGTTCGCGTTGGTGGGTGTAGCGCCGAAGTACAGACCGTAGTCACACACCGCCTGTAAAGTGCAACGACCGGACTTGGAATCACAGCGTATCAATAGCGGATCCGGCTTTCGGCCGAGGGGGGCCAAATCCCAAAAGTCTTTTTTAGCTAGTGCATGTTTGATTTTTCAAAAATCGTTTTTATCCAGTGCTTGTTACGAAATTTTTGCACCTTTTGCACGCGCGACAGCCATATTTCAATGATATGGGTGTATCTGGCGCGCGAAGCGCGCAATTTTTAGACTTTTGAAGTGTATTTGAGAGAAAATCCTGCGATTTAGGGTCCTTTTTCCTTGTTTTCTCCGAAATGGTGCCCCCTTAAGGGGTCACTTTGACCAAAGGGGGACCTAACCCGCTAGTGCAGCGTATCCTCTGACACCCCTATAAGCATAGGCACCGTGGATACTTTTTTAACGCAATTTTACTCTCCAATCTTGCCGTTAAAGTATTATTCCAACTAACACGGTACGTTCTGCTGAATATTCATCTTTGTGTCCAAAAACGCAGTCGCGATGCCAGACTATACAGGGGTTCGACTGTACTGGCGAAAATTACTCTGCATGAATTGCGAACGCAAAACCCAATTATTCATAATGACACAATTACAGTAACGCAACCTGTTCACTGGCCAATCGGTCCACCAATTGCAACGTCGAAGCATCAGTGACCGCTGGCTGTGTGTTTGGCATGCACAACACCATCGTGATGCCGCCGAACAACGCAGCACGTGTACCTGGGTCGGGTGGATTGAGTGAACATTGTTGACAGTCGTCTTTTTTGTATGTGAGGATAAGGTCAAATAATAAGGGACGCAGTGATACGTGCAAAAACAAGAATGCTAGTATCAGATGAAATGTTGTTGATGTCGGAAAGATGATGGAAACACAACCTGTCACTCCCACAGCATTTTGCGTTTCTTGTGAAACATTATTTGTTTCAAAATCCTCAGCTAAAGGCCACAATAAATGACGAAGCAGTGAAAATTCACAGCTAGTAAGAACTACAGTCAATCAGCGAAGCATTTCAGCAAGCCACGTCGCTGTCATCCACAAAGATCAAACAGATTCAAATAATCCCAAAACCAGACCCCCGAATCAACCAGTGGCGTATGTTTCCTTATGCGTTGCACCCGGTTCCCTCATGTGTACATGCACATCAATCAATCCAGGCAGTCGCACAATACGATGGCTGGTCAGACAGTCAACACGTGGCTTCAGCGTTGGTTCACCACCAATTCGACGCAGGGCCTGTAGGTGCCGGGGATTGGGGCGTGTGAGATTCAACCTCCCCGGGGGAAACCATGAAATATGACCATAAAACATTGCGTACCTCGATGAACAGTTTGGCACATTTCACATCGGTGATCAGCGGAATGCCGTTGTCGATTGCCATACGACGAGTTCTGCAAAACGAAGCAAAATGGACATCGCAAGCAATATAATCTTTGAAAAATAGTACACTTCCAACTCAACCACCGACAGATTTTTTGCGCATAAGTAATTGATAATGCAAGAATTGTGAGCTTAGCCTGTTTCGTTCGATCGGTTTGGCGTTGCAGTTGCAGGACATCAGTGCGAATTATGTGATGCTCACGCAGCTCCAAAAAGAAGTCAAGGCAAAAATGCGTGCAACCTCATTTGATAGAAATTTCTACACGTAAACAAAACACGAGAAGCATAAAACCTAAACATTAACCGCTCCATCCAACCACACCGACTTGTATCCGTGCGTGACAAAGGACGAGATTCGATAGGAGCCCGATCCGCGCATGGGCAAGTTGATGATCAAATCGAACTCTTTATTCGACACATAATCGGCCACCGATTTCATGCCCGATGCAATCTTGCCGTTGGTCGGACCGCCCTCTTCAAATGGCCATTCAACCGCCTCGATCTGCAGAAAAAAGTCGTGTTTGTATTCCTCGTTTTATAACAAGGGAACAAAGACTGAATAAAATTTTTTATCCTTACTAGTAATAGTTGCTAGTATTATTATTATTATTATTATTATACTCGTTTCATTGACCATGGTTACCCGCAATGGTGTTATTACAGGCCGTTGGAGCCGATGCGTAGTCATCTTCGCGTGAAACATCAGCAGACGGCCAATGCCAAGAGCAAGTAGACAAAGCGCCGCTATCGCTACCAGTGGTGTCGTTGGGGGGGGAGGGGAGGGGGGTTACCCCCTAGTATCCGGTATCTTGATTTTTTCACCCAGGGGTATCCGGTATCCTGACTTTTGTCCAGGGGTATGCTGCCCAAAAATTTTTCTGAAAACCTAAAAATCGCCCATTTTTACCTCCAAAATGCTCAAAATCGCTTGCTGGCGCAAGCATAGCCCCAAAATGACCTTTTTTGTGCTCCCGACACCAATTTTGCTCAATTTTCCTCTAAAAAATTGACCCTTTTTGAACAACCCCCCCAGGGTATCCGAGATTTTTTATTTTGGGGGAAACCGCCCCCCCATGGTATCCGAGATTTTTCATTTTGGGTATCCGGTATCCTAAAACTTTGGATTTTGGGTATCCGGTTTCTTGACTTTTTGATTTCCCAACGACACCACTGATCGCTACAACTTGTTTCCAAGACAAATCAAATCCAAGAACGCAAAGAAACATTTAACAAAAAGGGCACAAACCTTGATGTCGTGGGTTCGATAGAAGTCAGCCGTGCCCAGACTAGCGAACAGTTTGTAACCCATTTCTTGCAGCGCGTGCACGCTCGGTAGCAGCTCGGTTTTGGACTGAAAAACGATGATCTCTCGTCAATACTATGTAAGTAATCGGCAATTGTGATTGACAATGCTCCACGTCCATCATTGATCAAAACAAAAAATGCACAAACAACCAACCTTATAGCTTCCAACAGACAGCAGCACGGATTTCTTCGGCATCCGGAAGCCAGTACTGATCAGCGCCTACAACAGGAGAACAGAATCTTTTCCGAACAAAATCATAAAAAAAACACAAACAAGAGCCAACCTTCAAGTATGCTTCATATGCATTCTCACCAAAACACGCCACCTCACCGGTTGATGCCATCTCAACACCCAACATCACATCCGCACCAGCCAGACGAGAGAACGAGAATTGGGCAACCTTGATGGTGTGAAGGTGGGTAGATTATTGTATGAATTAGATTTGGATCAAATTGATTACAAGATATCAATCACCACCACGAGAGGAACAAAGCCACGAGAAAAAAGTGTACAACTTAGTTCTTGTGATTGTTGTTGTTGTGATTCATTGGACATCAATTGCACCCAAGTACCTACAACATGCTTCAGCATAGACGAGGTCCAAAACGTTCCGTGCATATCGTAAACAATGCACTGGTTTGTAAGACAGCTACAGTTTGAACCGATGAAGCTTTTCAATCACAATAATGAGCGCACAAAATTGCCAAACACGCACGTGATGAATAAAAACGTTGGCACGTGCATAAACCGCCGCGGCGCACTCCAGCGTTAGTTCACAAAAAAAGCAAATTCGACCAAACCGACCTTGACGCCTACCCTGTCCCGTCCTTTCGTCACATCGATGGGCTGCACTGGTTCACCGACAATCACCTTGGTCGCTGTCGCTATGTAATCGTGACCCAACGTCTTGGAAACGAACGGGAACGAGCGGGACACGCGAAGGTTACATTCGATCACTTTTAGCTCGTCGTTCTGCAAAAGAAAATTTGCGATGCGCTCTAGTTGACAGTGGAGAATTCCGTCCCACGTTTTGCCTCAACCTCCTAATCACCATTCTACACACGCGAGTGACCAAATATCTTCCGATCATGTCACAATAAACACGACGGCAGGCTGTAATACCATTATCAATGAACCATACAAAATCGAAACATCACCTTACCTTAGCGATCAACTGCAGATTGAACGGCCCGTTGACTTGCAGACACGTAGCGATACGCGCGACGATCTCTCGGATTCGTTGCATCGTCACTTCGTTCAGGTCATGAAACATCATTTCGAGCTCAAACGTTATCGTAAAATAAAATCAAACAGCCAAAAATCGATGAAACTTTACGGATTATTTACACAATCATCCGACAGTGGAATAAAAAAAACTTGACATACATTGTCAAAAAACACAACAATGACCATTCCGGTCAGCACTTCAACCAGTGTAGTGGCAGCCCCATGTGTGGGAGGTAAGTATGATGCGGGGTTGGGACCGGAAGCGTGAGAGGTATGATTTTGGTCACCCAAAAAGGCGAAAAAACACCGTTTTTGTGATACAATTTTGGCCAAAAATTGAGGTAAAAATAGTACTTTTTCAAAATTTTCGCCGAAAATCGCCTAAAAATAGGTATTATGGGTGGGTTTGCGCGCGGAGCGCGCGATTTTTGGGAAAATAAGGTCGAAAAACACCGATTTTTGCCTTAAAAAGGTATAAAATTGCTCGTGAGAGGTATGATTTGGAGTTGTGAGAGGTAAGTACTCAACCCCCCCCAACCCCCCCGCCGGGTTTGTGGTTGGGACGTACTGAGAGGGGGGGGGGGGGCCCCCCCCCCCCCCCCCCCCCCCCCCCCCCCAGCCACTACTATGACTTCAACATCAAACACAGCCCCACGCCCACCCCCCAAACCTGTGGTGGTGTGATAAGCGTCGCATCACCCGAATGCACGCCAGCATTCTCCACATGTTCGCTCACAGCCAGGCACACAACCACGCCATTACGCGCCACTGCGTCCACGTCGATCTCCTGTACGTGCGAAGGAAAGAATCACTTTTTATATTTATTGACCTATTTTTATTTATTGACAGTGATACTGTTAAACTCGGAAGTCACCTTTGCCTTTCTGCACAGGATAAAACATTTTATTGCTGTGTGTGTAATTTCATCGCATTACTTTATGTAAAAGGCAAACTACGCCAACACGAGCTCGATTTCGCAGCTGGCAGAATAGTGAAACATTCTGACGTGGCTGCTGATTTGGGAAATGTTACACGTTGAAGAATACAAAGTGGAGCATGATGATTTTCCTTTTCTATTCGTTTTGAATACACACCACCTTCGAAATCGGGCTCGTGTTAGCGTAGTTTGCCTTTACTTATTCTAGCAAACAACCGGAAAACCGCATTCGTTTCATGATCAATTCAAAACACAATAACCCAACGAGCCAACCTTTGCGTGCAGTATGAATTTCGACACAACCACCGGGCACTCTTTCGACACGACACTGGCCTGTTTCAGGTACGATACCAGGTCGTCATGCGAATGTGCCACGTTCATTGCAGCGCCGCTGAGCACGTAGGACGGACGGACCAGACACGGGTAACCGACCTCGTCGCAGAACGATTTGGCCGACTGGAAATTATGTGGTTGATTCAGGGTGACTTTGAATAATTGTCACGGTTCGTTTCAGATTCGTTCCAGCTATGCGCTGTGTAACGACGACCTTTGAGCGTCAGCGAACTCTCACGTGACCATTTGATGCATTCTCATTGCGATGATGTGATGACCCGGGGCACCGCTCGTCTGTGAAGACAACTCGCGGTAAAAAAACAGTGCACACATCGCAAGAAAACATGGTACCGTATCGTGTCAACCATTTGATCATGGTGGTGGCCCAGAAAGATTCTGAACGATCTTGATGAATGCGCGACAGACAAGACGCATTCCCAAAACGCTGAGCGCACTTTTTGAACCATAAGCTCACCTCAATGTCCGACATTTCCTTCCATCGCGGTTGCATTATGCCATTGTTGTCTAACATGCGACTGAATTTGAATCGATTCTCCGCCTTGTCGATGCTGGTTGGCGCCGTGCCAAGAATGCACACCTGTGTGAAGCAAGCAAGTAATTGGAATGATTAGTTAGTTTAGTTTCCTTTATTTTGGTACCTTTTTAGCGTTCTTGGTTTCGAAATTCGAAAGATCAGGTATTGGTGATGGTGATGACGAGCAGTAACCGATTACAACTTGGAGCAGGCTCAGACTGTACACAACTGTGCTAAACATTTTATGAGCCTATTTGCAAAAATGAAAGTTGGCATGCAACGAACCTTTTCACGATGCAAATTCATAGCGATGTTGTTTGGCAATTGCCCGCCCATACACAGCACCACACCCATCGGGCTCTCGAGTTCGTAAATGTCCATCGCAACCTAAAAGAAAATCTGGTAAAAAGATAAGCTTTTTGGATAAAATATCCAACGATGTCATGAAACAAATCGCCACCAACTTCGAATGATATTTCTTCGAAATACAGCCGATCGCACATATCGTAGTCGGTGCTCACGGTCTCGGGGTTGCAATTCACCATGATCGTTTTGTAGTTCAACTGCGAAAATTTAAATACTAAAAAAACATAAAACAAGTCTTTCATCATTTTTTAGAATTCCAAAAAATCTGCCAACCTTTCTTAGTTCCCTGACACAACCGACCGCGCACGCATCGAACTCCACACTGCTGCCGATACGGTAGACGCCAGAGCCCAACACGCAGACGCAGCGGGGCACGTTGAACTGCAAACAGTACACTCATTGTGAATGGAAAGATGACATTATCTGCTCTTGCGTCCAGTTCGCATTAAACAGGCCAGGATGTCTGAACAAAAGCAAACACACAGAAGTCAAAGTCCCGACAATATCAAACTTGGTGGTCCGCTTGGCGGTCTGGTATAAAGTAGTAAGACTGGTTACATGGTCAGGACCTATCCAAAATAATCAGGAAGTTTATTAGCGGCGAAAATGTTTCGCAACTTTCTGAAAAGAAACAAACGTTAATCAGCTGGTAATAAGAAATATGGCTTTTTAGCTAACAAACCTTTCACTGACAAAACAAATCTAAACACGCAGAGCACTAGCCACCATTCATTCACAAAAATGTTTGGCAAAATACAGAAAAGGACTCAGTGTTGATCAATTGGCAAAATCCGGAGCCAGCTTTGTGAGCAAAATCTAACCAACAACCAAACAAACACGAAAGATGATCAAACAATGAAACGCATGACAATTCACAACTTTTTATCACTCAACAACCCACCTCGAGATCATGCGCCTGTCCATTGTACGTCAAATACAGATAGTTGGTTGTGGCCGGCCATTCAGCAGCAACCGTATCGATCTGTTTCACACACGGTCGAACATTCAACTCCTTGCGTCTGTTACGAACCGCCATTTCGTTGCTGCAATTGTTACGCATGGATAAATACAATAACGATCGTTATCGTTATCGTTAACGAGCGTTTGGGATTTCTTGATGGAATCATGCAATAAAGGCGGTATGAAATATTTCGCGACATGTACAAAGCGAACACTTCCAAATGCAAATAATAATATCATTGTTATGTTTTACAATGGCCCAAATTCTCGAGAGCGCCACCGCCATCGATGTGTAAATTCCCTTTTATTCCCAAAACGTGCATGTGTTGAACAACGCTGCTGTTCGCGTCAGCACGCAAAAAAATGAGGTCAGCCGGCTGGAAGTTGTCATCATCGTGTTTGGGGGGCGCAACAACCCCCGGTGGCGGTTGAGAATTCGGGCCAATGCCTCCCTGGTACAGTACACCAGAAACATCAAATCAGAAAAATGCTCACTCACGTTCCAGTGGCGTGCGCAATCTGTTTATCGGCAAATCCAAACTGTTTCGCTGACAACATCAGTCCGTGATCAATATCTCGCAGCTGAAAACAACCAAAACATCGTAGTTCCAGATCTGCAGCCGGTCACATTCAACCCAAATACCTATTCCCGTTCCAAACAATGACCTGTATTCTCTCCAGCTTGTGCACCATGTCCACAATGTTGTGCATTCGATACAAAAACCAACGATCAATTTGCGTCAGCGCATACAATTGTTCAACAGTGCGCCCGTTGTAGAGTGCACTGGCCAGTTGCAGCATACGACGGTCGGTCGGGTGGTGTATGTCCTGTTGTGTGGGTGGCAGAAGTTGGGCTCAAAGTCTTGACAGGAACCCGGCATTTTCGTCAATATAAAGTCAGTCGTCCGTGGAACATCAGCTGACCGCAGCACAAAAATGACGTTTTTCCACAATGTGCAAATTCACTTTCGTGCACTGCGACGTTGCGACAAAGTTGGTCCCCTTATGAAATTTCGATGAAGCTTGGTGTTTGGTGACTAATGCACTGTACGTCAAACAACGCAGACGAAACCACAGAATGTTTCGCAACTTTGCAACAAAGAAGCTAACGGTCAACAACCTGGCAATCAGACTCAGCTTTGCGAGAACAAAAACGTTTTGCAAACAAACAAAGCAAGAATCACCACAGCACCCAATTGCCCGAAGACCAAAACAAATCACGTAGGTACCTCATCAGCGATCTCCGTCGCAGGATCGGGATCGAAGCCAGCGATATTCTCATTCACCATACGCCACGCTTTCTGGAAGGCCTCTTCGAAACATCGCCCAATGCCCATCACTTCGCCCACTGACTTCATGCTGCTGCCAATCTGACGAAAAAGAACACTAATCCTGATTTTCTCTTCAATTTTATTTGAAAAAAACCAATCCAACCAACCTTTGTGCTGACGCGGTAAAACTTGGACAGATCCCATCTGGGTATTTTGACGACACAATAATCCAACGACGGTTCAAAGCACGCAGTGGTTTCGTTGGTGACCGAATTGCGCAACACCGGTAGTCGCTCATTCAAGGCCAATTTGGCAGCCACATAGGCCAGAGGGTAGCCAGTGGCTTTGCTGGCCAGCGCCGAACTACGTGATAGACGGGCGTTCACTTCGATGATGTAATACTGCAAATGTTCAACGTTGGTGTTGTGAAAATAACTGATTGGCTTTTGATAACTTTTTATGATGGCCGAAAGGTAATGTTTTTTACGATTATGCGCCAGCATACGTAAAACATGAGATGCTGAGGAGACGAACACACACAGAAAAAACAACAGGATAGCGATTGCAGCTGATGTTTTACAAACGATATACAAGCAGTCAGGTCAGAAGCCAGACCCAGTCTTGTCATTTTTCATTTATCGAAAAACCACGAAAACCAAACCCGATTATCACCTCACAAACAGTGCGACAATGCGTGCCCGTGTGCGTGGTCGGCTTGTTAGGGTTGACAGCGTACTGAATGTTGCACTCGCCAACCACGCCCAAATGTCTGTGATTCAGATTTTTTGACATTTTCATGCATCAGACTTTGAAAAATTGAAAAATTCCCTCCATCGTTGTTTCGTTGTTACAATGAAAAAAAATGAAATCTCGTACCAATATTTTTTAGTTTCAAATTTTAATTTAATTTTACGTTTCAGCGCCAGTGGCAGCTAAACAAAGCTTGGGCGTTTGCAGCGGTTTTGGCCAAAATCTCGCTGACCGAACAACCTTTTTGGCTCCAAAAACCGGAGATCAGGGTTTCATTTGAAGTGAAACACCGCGAATCCTGCAACAACACAATCGCACCTGATCACTTTGATGGCAGCCGTTCTCAACAGCTGATATTCTTCGTTGGTCAACGTCTGACTGGGTGCCACCACCACAGATTCACCCGTGTGAATGCCAAGCGGATCGACGTTTTCCATATTGCAAACCTGAACAATATGGTTCAGATTATTGGCAAACGAACTTAGGGTGGAATTTTCGAAACGGTGTAAAGGTCAGTTGGGCGTAAAGGTCGGTGTAAAGTTCGGTCGAAAGCTCGGTCGGCGTAGCTCGGTGTAAACGTGAAACATTGCCTGTTATTAACGTGGCATGTTTCAAGCTTACACCGAGGTCTATCACACAGAGCTGTCGACCGAGCTTTCCACCGACCTTTACACCCAACTGACCTTTACACCGTTTCGAAAATATTAACCTTAGTAACGTGTCATAATCAGCAAGCGACGTACAGTGATGCAATTATCATACGCGTCTCGCACGACTTCGTATTCGAGCTCTTTCCAGCCTTTCAGACTTTTGTCCACCAGCACTTGTGATGAATGAGCCAGTGCCTGAATGGCAAGGAAAACGTTTTGGAATCCAGCCGCGTATAGATGATTTAATTACTTGGTTTAAAAATGTTTTGTGAGTTGTTGCCTAGCATGCGACACACATTCAAAAAATGTTTTGAAAATGGGCAAAATATCAGTGACTTTTTGCGATTCGATTACTCTGGCAATTCAGCATACTCTGGTAAATGAACATCTAGAATGGGTGGAAGGAAATGTTTTCGAAACAGCGTGTAAGCCACTGAATTGTTTATGATTCGCTTCATAGAACACGATGTCAAAGAAACAACCTGCGTCGCAATTTTCACCAGTTCGGCATCGTTATCGGCGAATCCCGACCCAAGCCCTCCAAGTGCGTACGCGGCTCGGATCAGCACCGGATAACCGATACGATGCGCTGCCGACAGAGCCTGCAATTACATTTAGTATTCACTTCGGTTGATAAAAAAATGCAAACGTTGATTGATAAAAAAAACAAAAAAGCAAAATACACAACCACCGCACTTCTTCGACGGACGTGGCCGCAAAACTCGGCGCCACTTTTTCCCCGATCGATTCCATTTGTTCGGCGAACACTTTTCGATCTTCGGTCATGATAATTGAGCTGATCGGTGTACCCAGTACCTGAATGAACGTCGATGTTGAATTTCGATGCACCTAAATTACCGTACCTACAACACAAACCCAGGATTTCTTTTGTAGATACGCTACACCAAACGAACCTTGACACCGTATTCGGCGAAAACACCGGACCGATCCAAATCCACGCCACAGTTCAACGCCGTCTGACCACCGAACGTCAGCAAAATACCGTCGGGTCGCTCGGTTTTGATCACCTGAATAGGACAAACCATGTTCAATTTATAGTTTTTTGGTTAAAAAATAGTAAAAATAATTCGAATTTAAAAACCAACAAACCTGTTGCACGTAGGGTTTGGTGAGTGGCACAAAATAGGTGCGATCCGCCATTCCCTTCGATGTTTGCACAGTGGCAATGTTGGGATTGATCAATACCGTGCGAATGCCCTGCTCTTTCAGGGCTTTCAGAGCCTGAAATATAACAAATTATCTTGGAAAAGCTACCATCCAAACAAAACCGCAAAAGTGTGCATTAGTTTTTCAATAATGGTCATGTTTCGCACGGTCGTTTTATTACAAACCCCCCCGTTTATTATTGTAAAATCGCAAAAGTAGCAGATACCTGCGATCCCGAATAATCGAATTCTCCAGCCTGACCGATTGACAGACCTCCCGATCCAAGAATGAGTACTTTCTTCGGTGCAATCGGTCGCGGGACAACCGTTTTAGATTGGGTCAGTTTCGACACGATACGATCACGTACAGACATGCTGAAGGAATAGAACAAACTACTGTGTGTGATGATCAAGTTGGTCTTACTTTATTTCGAGATTTACTGATGGCACCAATTTAAAATTAGAAATTTAGATTTTATCAAACTGGTAGACAGTGGCACACACATATTTGCAAATGCTAAAAAAATTCACG
The DNA here is from genome assembly GCA_030248065.1 of Rhynchonema sp. JSB1_4. Classification (NCBI taxonomy): domain Eukaryota; kingdom Metazoa; phylum Nematoda; class Chromadorea; order Monhysterida; family Xyalidae; genus Rhynchonema; species Rhynchonema sp. JSB1_4. The sequence goes on from JASAMV010007585.1 coordinate 15,368, forward strand.
TGATCAGGCAAGGCAGGATCGCATCGATCACCACGTTGGATTTCGCTCATAGTAGAAAAAACTCCATTTTTCCTCGTACCCCTTCATTTTGTTGTTGGCATCGTGCACCATGTCCATAAACACATCGAACAACAACTCGGTGTCCATCGGACCCGCCATGTGTTCGGGGTGGAATTGAACGCTATAACGTTGAAATAAGTGTCGTTTCGTTTGCATATCTGCGCTTATTTTTCTTTTTTCTGCTTCTTTTTGTGATACGAGACCAAGTCAAATCATCTGAATCGGAAACGCAACAGCTAGTCGATCTCCGGTAAAACATCACCAGTCAAAATGAGAATAGGCAACCCGAGCGCAGCGCACAAGGATAAATTTCATTCGTCAAACTTCCCGTTTTGTGCCATTCATATTTAAAAGCTCAACATTTATCAGCATTTGAAGGCACACCTGAAGTACGGTTTATCGACGTGCACAATGCCTTCGTTTGTACCATCATTCTCATTCGTAAACAACGTTGTCCAACCGGCCGGCAGTGCCTTGTCGTCAACCGCAAAGCCATGATTCTGCATTATTTATCAGGATAAATACTTCACATCTTCATCATTCAGAAAATAAACTAGAAAATGGTTTTTGTCTCCAGAAACCTGTGAGGTGATGAAACATCTGCTTGTGCCGACCAGCGTGCACGGCTGATTGTGACCGCGGTTGCCGAATCTGAAAGTGTATTTCTAGTTTCGAATTTGAATCTGTTTGCAAGTCAACAACAACATGCAACATTTGGCTGTTCACAGAAATGAGAGAACTATCACAGAGGTTGCAAAACATTTACTGCCAGTTTTTATGACAGACACTAAAATACGGGTGCGATCAAGTTGCACAGAAAAAACAAGCGTTAATAGTGAGGGATCATCCGATCCACACATAAAAAGGTGACAAAGAACACCAACGAACTTCAATTTATACGTATTCGCGCCCACAGCACATGCGAGCAGTTGGTTGCCCAAACATATGCCCATCACAGGCGTGTGTCCATATTTGTCCTTGGCCAGGAAGGCCCGCAGGGTCTCAATGGTAGCTGCACACATTTGCGGGTCACCAGGGCCGTTGCTGATAAAGAGACCATCGAATTCTGAAAAACTTTGAGGGTTTTTTGTGTTGCAATTTTTCGGCCCCATTTAGCAAGCAAATGATATAAAATAACACCCGCCTTCACTGTCGAACTTGTAGTCATAGGGCACCACATTGACGCTGGCCCCTCGTCGCATGAAACATCTGATTTGGTTGTACTTGATGCCACAGTCCAGCGCCAGGATTTTACACGCGCCAAACTGGCCTACTGCAGTCTTGGGCGCATCGAACATCATTGGTTTCTATGAAATTGACAGTGGAATTTACATTGCTGCTGGTTGGGTCACCTCATTATCACGGACATAAATGTTTCGATGAGGCAGCAAAGGGAAGCTAATGCGCTAAGCTAATGCTAAAACAATGCCCACAAATTGTATGCACAAAAGAGAGAAAAAAATCAAGATGAACCAAGCAAACTGAAACAACAGCCCGCCAGCCACATACCTTGCGCGACACCTGCGCGACCAAATTTGTCTGATTGATGTCCACAAACGGAATGCTGTCCGTGTCGTCCGCCTCGATCACCAGCTGAAGTGAACAAATACATTATGCACATGAACATTACAGGCCGTTAGGATTTTTGAATGCCAGTTTCGAGGACGTGAAGTGGACCAAATAGGTAGTAACCGCGTCACAGTGACGTGATCGGGTCGGGCCTTGCTTTTTTGTCATTGTGTATGAAATATTCACTATTCGTGGTAATTATTAGCTTGATGGCGGACCAAATAGCATTTAAAATATAAAATATTCACCTCACGGGAGGATTCCACTGCAAAGAGGACACACTATATTGTCAGTTGTGCACAAATCCAGGTCGAAAGCAACCGACCTTCGCCTTCATTGTTCCATGATGTCTGATTCGTTTCGTCAACTCCCTCGTGTCGATGCCTGATATTGCAGGCACACCACTTTGACGCAGCCAGTCCTGAATCGACTTGGCTGCCGCCCAGTGACTGAAATCAGAAAAAACGTGATAAAAATGATTAAAAATAAAATTCATGTAAAGCTTTTTTACGAGTGATCCACCACTTCATTGAAAACTGACAGACCGCTGTGCTGGCTGACACATTAGGTTCAGCAAAAAGAAAATGTTTTGGTAGTAAGTGTTACAATGTTTATATTTCAAACAATAGCAGTACATGGTCCATTGCAGACCGAAAGCGAGAACGTGAAACACTATGCAAGCTACAAACTTCTTTTCTGCTAAACTGTTCAAACTAATGGTGGCTCATTGGGCTACCAAATATTTTGAACGAGCCACAAGATTTTGGCAAATGAGCCCCTGCCCATTTTGAAAAAAAGCCCTGGTTCCTGAATACGCAGAGACGAGAATTTCTAAACCAAATTCTACCTGTACTGATCCGGTGCGCACACTCGGTCGACAATGAGTGCCGACACCCAAATGCGTTCGGATTCGTGTTCACCCAATGCCATCTCGTCCGGTAATGTTTCACTCGAACACACGCCATAGTTGCCGATTAGGGGGTAGGTCAACACAAGCAGTTGCCCGGCGTAGGACGGGTCGGACAGCGACTCAGTGTAGCCGACAACGCCCGTTTGGAAGACTGAAACAAAACGTCCAGACGCGAAATAACGACGAAGCTATCAGAGTACACCATTTTCCAGACGTCATGATCTGAATTCAGAATTTTCAGGAGCGAAAAACTTTTTACACAACACGAGATAAATGCAGTTCATCCGAAACAGCGATAAGACACAACCAATTGGCAAAATATTTCTGAACAAAAAGAAGCGACAAAACAACACCGACCTATTTCACCAGATACGCTTTTCGACGCGCCAAAAAGCTGTCCGCGGTATTTGGATCCGTCCTCAAGGTACAGCGTCGCTGACATGTCTTCCCACGTCATTTCTGATTCCATAACAATGACGAGGTCAGTTTAGTGCAAAATTCGCTCTAAAACGTCAGCCGTCAACCAATATTCACTGCGGTATTGCAGTTGGGTGGAAACCCAGATGTCAACAAAGTCAAACACAAGTACGTTAAAAAAGGCAACATTTTAACCAGATTGATACCAAATGCGCAGCACCACAGCTAATAAGTGAGTTCTTAGGGATAGCAAACATAAAAAAAGAGATCTTACGAAACGCACCACAAAAGAATGAATAATACATACATACCTGACTCATTGGTTAACAGCATGATCAAAATCGACAAACCTTTGCTTTAGATTATCGCTTCAACCGGCACTGAGACAAGAGATCATCAAAGGAAAAAAAACAAATAAAAAATGGAGCACTCGACGTGCAGAGAATACCCCAAACGAAAAAAGTTTGAAAAAACGAAAAAGTTTGATTGATGGAACAACTAGGCTGAAACACTTGGTTTATGATTTATAAACACTGAATGTAAATCAACAACAAAATCCTCACGTTTTACTGAACAATTTATCCAATGTGACCGGTGTCTTTTTGATGACCGCTCTCTGAGCGTCTTTTTTGAGCGACGATTTCGGGGTACCGGATTCTTTATTGGTCGACGATTTCTTGCTAGACTTTGACACTGAACTCGGTTTATAGCCTGATTGCTGCGACTGTAAATCAGCAGCAGCAGTGTGTTTTGGCGTTTGACTGTCCGAAGCAGACCCACTCTCCGTTGTTGTTGTTGCATTTGTGTCGTTGACCTGGGGTGTCTCTGCTGGTGCCGGTTTGACAAGTATGGGCGGGGGGCTCGGTGGTTTGGGCATATTGAAGCTGGTCATCAAGGGCCTCACACACCACACCTGCAATTGTCATGTAAACGGGATTACATGCGCGCGAAAATACAAGACCAGTGCAATTATGTGCTCGATCAATCAAGTTGCAGGGCTTTGGATTCAGACGAAGTGAATTTTGGTGCGCAATAATTGCGCATGTGAATACACGCCTTTATGGTAGGTATGGCTTGTGCAATGTTACGCAATGATAGAGAGCACATGCTGTGCCTTTGCATGTTGTGCAACAAACGTTGTGGCGGAATGCCCTTGCTATTGAATCTGGGCGCACGCTGCAACAACAACGTACAAGCCCATGTCCAGCCAGCACAAGGGCGTATCAACTTTTTTTGCACCACCGGCTAATGCCTGACTGTTTTTTTTTGTTTGAACCGCATTTTGAGATAACGTTCGTCAAAAGAAACGAGCCAACTCAACCACACAAAACGGTCGAAACAGAAATTGACAGAAACCGCCCGTTTGTATGTAATTGCGGCTGGTTGATACGGCTGGCACTAGGCCCACAATAATTACGTGCATGGGCAATATGGTCCACAAATTTGAACACGCAGATTGAAAACCATGGCCCAATCCCCCGCGCACCTTGTAGGTCATCAATTTCTCGATCAGCGCCGGGTCCTTGTCCTGTCCCTGCCAGATCGGCCCGATCACGATCGGATGCAGCCGCACCCAGTTTTTGTCCAATTTCTCCGATTTCCAAGCCCGAGCTTTCGCTTCGAGACGCTCGCGACGTTCGGTTTCGTCGATATTTTCCTGAGAATTATTGAGAAAAATCGTAGTTTTTCAAAAAAAGAAGAACGATTTCAAACTCGGTGATCGGTTCGGCCTCGGTCCAGACTGTGCCGGTGCCGGACAGATCATCACGTTTAATCTCGGTGTCATTTGTCAGTCTATTTTTGGAACAATAAAAATAACAAATAAAAATAAAAATAAAAATAACAAGATCCAATCTCTCACCGGTTCGCCGTCCTCTTGTTCGCCCTCTCCCTCCGACAAATACCCGTGCTCAACAAAGAACCCATCGTCTTCCTCACCGTTATCTGCATCGTTGTCATCCTCCTCCTTGAAAATCAGGCAATCAATAAGCAAGATTTATATTTTTTTGCTTTGCGAATGCTGAGTGGGAAATGGTGAAAGCGAATATTCACAAGTAGTCAGCAAAATGTAAAACATCAACACACCATAATCGCGTTTGGAGACCAACCGATTCTAAACCTGTCACTGTCACTGTCAAGTTACACGCATGGATTTTTTAAGTTTACCCCCTGCCATTTGCAAGTTACCTCACCCAGCCAGATCACAACTTGCACTTCAAAAAATGATGCATAAAATTACCTGTGGGTTGTTTTTTTTGTTGCCATTGCCAAACGGGCAAGTGACTCGAAAATTTACTTGCCAGAGAAAACTTCGTTGCGAAAAATGATCCACAAGAAATGACGTCAGGCACAAACTCCAACCTTATCATCATCCGACAGACACTCGTCAGCGTCATCAGGCTCTTCCTCCCATTCATCATCAGAATCGACTTCGTAGTTGGTGAACTGAAACATTGTGCTCCAGCAATTGAAAGACGTTGATGACAAGTCTTGATTTTTGGTATTGATGCCCGGATGTAATGCAACACCGTATGACCGCCATGGCTTATTAAGTGCAATCAATAGTTTCTGATCGCATCCAGTTGCAAAAAGCAACATTCGATGCTCATAACGCGCATTTTAGCAGGTGGGAGCGAACAATCAAACTTTCACGAAAACAACTCGACATTCGCGGCATCCAATTTATTGCAACCTTGTCGTCCTTTGCGAACGGGCGACGAGCTGTTACGAATTCGCTGGTTCCGCGGAACGTGCCATAATACGCCGGTCGATAGTTTTCGTGGAATTGGAACAATTTCGCTTTCATTCGATGACCACTGAAATTTAGTTGATATTTTTCCAAAAAAAATATATTTACTGAAGAAACCGTTTTTTTTTCGAAAAAAATTGTTTTCTTTCCGATATTTTTTCAGGCCAAAAGTTGGTCGCCTGTTTAAACGAAGTGGTTTTTCGAGTGCCCGACAAAAGGGTTTTAAGAGAATGTGCTTTGGGGTACGAACAAAACAATGGTGGACAAAACAGCGGGGGACGCAGCAGCGGGTACTGAGGGCAGTTATCTTTGTCACTGGGCTTAGACTCATGGTTAGGCTTGGGCAGGCCCACACTGCACTCAGCACATATGTATCTATTTAAGTGGGTGCTGTAATTCGAAACCCGCTGTTCTGCCCCCGCTGCTTTGTCACCCGCTGTTTTGTCCGTGCAACGTGTTTTTATGGTCATAAAAATCCTGAATATTCCAACGTCTTGGCTTCCAGCAATTCTATATCGTCTTCTTCATCCTCCTTGATCGGCATCGGTGTCCTCTCGGATTTCCTTGGCACGTAGCGCTTCTTGTCTGCGTCCGGTTTGAGTTGGCTCAGATACAACATGGACGGGTGGTCGCACTAAACAAAAACCTTGTTGTATTAGCCAGCAATACGGTGATCGAATTGGATAGGGCCTGCGTTGATCATTTGACATCGCCCCAGCGTTAAAAATGTTTTTGTGCAGCCATTAAGTAATTTATACGCTGGTTGCTACAGAATCTTTGTACAAATCTTGAATTATCTTCATTGTCATGTGACCAATGCAGATCCGATCCGATCAAATCTCCGAGCTGGATTAATGTCACTCAGTTTACATTTATCATGCAACATAAAACGGTCAAATTTAAAAGAAAAAATTATCAAAACACAGCACCTGCGCATGAACAGCGTCGTCCAACGCTCGTTTCTCTCCGCTCGTCAATTCGCGTCGATGTTGTGGCGCCAACACCATGCCATCTTTGATTTCGAACGGTTGAAAACGACAATTCGGTGTCGCTTCGCCCAGCTGAGCAAGGCAGCAAGAAAATTATAAATGAAAAATTATATCACGAGTAGAATAACTTTTGTCATAAAATGCTCACCGATTGACGAGCCACCGGATCTGCTTTGGAGAAGAAATTCTTGAAATATGCCTTTTGTCGTTCGGCTTTGGCGGCCTGAAATCTCATCAGACAGTTTGCCCTCTTTATTGAGACATGAACGAATTTATGCCGCTGTAAACAATGTCTACCATATTGAGAAGGTAACTATGAGACAAACGACAAATTGGGCCCACAACTGCGTTGAAAAACATCCACTTACATGGAGCGTTCTACCACAAACAATGTCACTACAAAAACACAG
>JASAMV010007586.1:0-30655 GCA_030248065.1 Rhynchonema sp. JSB1_4
CACAACTGCGAAGTGCTAAAAAAACATTCTGCGATGATTATCAAGCTTGGCAATCGGTCGGATCGAGCTATTTAGCCGCGAGCTTCCGTGACAAATCAGGCACCTGGTTAAGCCATTGGCACTACAACTGTATATGTACCAATACATACAGTAGGTGTACATGGATAACAACACGTGGAGCCAACAAGCTGATGTCACACATCAAGCACTGCGATCAGGGATCGGACAATGTCGGGTATCGGCATCCAAAAAATGTGTATGTCAGAAACCATTGTTTTGTTTCGAAATTCCACCCTGAAACTCACATATTGCCCAGTCCCAGACTGAACTGTCTCATTTTCCTGTACAACTGTGCCGTTTCCTGCAGCGGCTCGATCTGCGGGTGGGTGCCCTCGTTGGCAAAAAGCGTGCGCGCGTCCTCCGGGTCGAAAACATGCAGAACCTAAATAATTTATGGGTAAAAGTTGAAATTTTACATAAATAAAATCACGAAACACACCGATTTCCGACCCCATCCCCTGTGGTCCAATACCAATGGGCCGTATCTCGACCGAATGTCATATAGAGCTTCAGCGTAGTTCTGGACAGAGTACGGACCTGGAAAGCATGAAGAAAAATTCAGGTGCACGAAGCCAAAAATAAGAAACATTTGTGTTCAAATAATTTTACTGATCAAAAAATAATCCGCACCACCAACGATATGGTTGGTGCACGACAGAAAATAGTTCACAAACTATGCCGATTTCGAACAAAAATGTTTCTCATGAGCAGAAGTGCACTTGTGCAATATGAGGAGGATGATTGCTTGTTCGCATCGACCGCATAACCACAAGAAGAAAGTCCACAAACAAAAATAAAAAAAACAGCCAACCTAATCTATACAAGGGCAATGTGCCCACTACAGGGTAGCCCCGAAGTCGCGGTATCTCGTCGAACGCACGTGCGCTCTCCACTGCAGCTGCGGACGATACACATCTTTGCAGCAACCCTGTAACTGATCGTTGCAAACCTCGGGGCATGGCTGAAAATTCAATGTTGAAAATGAAATTATAAAAAGTATATTACAATGATTTTGACCACAGATGTACTGGATACTTGAATAGCTGGGATAAAACCCCATTATTCACGAAGTGGCAAACCTATTTGTAGACTTGACCTTATTTACCAGAAAAAAGAAGTCATTGCACCCGCGAACGAAATAAACAAGAAATAATACCTGAGGGAAATTCATATGATTGCAAATGCGTTTGACAAAAAACAAAACACACAAGATAAAATAACCACCGGAATGAACTGGGTTAGGTTTGTACTGACACTGAATAACATCAATACTGTCCCACCGGGCACCAAATGAAACAACAGAACAGAATCAGTGTAAACAGACAAGCAAACACCAAAAAAATTATCATGTAGAATGCACAAATAATCAGATCACAAATCAACTTTGGCTGATGGATTCTCGTCACAACAAACGATACAGAGTGCAATTTTGCAAATCTAATCAACCGATTTATTCAACAACAACTGCACTATATCAGATCCATTCTGTGTAAAACGAGCCGCGAATACGTCACTGTTGCGAGCGTCTTTGGTTGATTCACCTGAACGATTATTATTATTTTGAACAAAATTATTTGCTGACAATGACATTCAACTCAGTCACTATGAAACATCAAGTCAGTCAGTTGACGTGTACAAGTGGGTGACAAGATGCTGTTATCATGCCCAATGCGTGGGCGTGCCACCAGAGGGATACCCAAAACCAGATGACCTGCCCCCGTCTGACGGAATCTGTCTTGATTCACACTTCACAGACACAATGTCGGGGTTTGACAGGCGTAAAATTTATATGCGGACAACTGCAAAAGATGCTCGAAAAGAAATGCCAACTGTCCGTGCAATCTTCGACTACAGAGTTGAATTCTGAGTGCGCTGGCCAAAACCGAACCCATCGGAGATACCGATCACCAGATTCGACATCGGCTTCACAATAAAACAAGCAAACCCCCCCCCCAACCGAATTCCACATCCACCAACAGTCCCTCCATCTGATCACGCCACCAAATCGGCACACGCTTGTCATCGACCAACACATTGTCGGGCACCGAACAAGCGCACGCACCTTGATAAATCAGGGTAAGATCAAGATTGTTTAGGTTCACTTTAACGGGGATTAGAGTGTATTTTGAACAATCTTGTACTTGTGAACCGTTCAGGTTGACCGAGTGAGCACAAATGACCGATATGAAACCGTGTTGTTTGCAGCGTTTCCAATCGTTTGTTCAAGTTCCAAGAGATAACATCACTTGTCCTTATCACAAACACATTGATCAGTTTGATGTTAATTTATTTCTCATTCCTTCATTCATCAACGCAAGATGCCCAATGATTTCGCTGCGTTGTTTACTCGTGCATCCAATCTTCAATTAGCACACATATTTGTTGCGCCCACACGCATGTGCTTAGTTGCACACTCGCCTGATCTATTCAACACAACGCCACTGCAGCACAAGATCAAGTGCAAAACACCGCCCACGACTTACAGGGCGGCAGTGTTTTGAATTGTTCATGTAAGACGTACAACTGAGCGGCCGGTACGTGCATCGTGTCACCGTAGTCAATGAACATGATCTGTAAAGGACAGCCAATGATGAACAGTTGTTGCGTATGTCAGAAGGGATGCGAGCGCATTGTGTAACTGTTGTATCAAGAGGTGCCATTCGTCAAAATCACGGCTTTTGTATTAAAAATGGTGCTCGGATCAGATCTGATGACAACTGGATTTTTACCATTAGGATATTTCGAGATTTTATACCGCCACCAAGTTCGAAAAGTCAATCTTTACCAAGACAAATCAAAATGCATCACACAAACAAGTACGCATTATACTGGCAGGCGGAAAAAAAACCGGTTTTTTTTCCGGAAAAAAAACCGAAAAAAAACCGTTTTTTTTCCGAGACCCGAATACTTTTCCATTTATTTTTCCGTGGGTACCTTTTCGGTTTTTGATCGGAAAAATATCGGTACTTTATTCCAATTTTTCCAAAAAATTGTAATGCAAAACTGATGAGTTTTTCGATTTCAGTGAAAAATTGGCTCGAGCACAAAAATTAACCAGCCCAAAATGGGCCGAAAAGCGTGTAAACCAAGTGTTTTCGACTGACTTCAACACTCTTCAAGAGCACTCTCGTCACTTCGAACAAATTTTGCACTGAAATTGTTATATTTTTCGAAATTACGTTCTTAAGTACTGGAAAAGTATTTGGAAAAAAAACGGTTTTTTTTCGGAAAAAAAACCGTTTTTTTTCCACGAAAAATAAAGAACGGTTTTTTATGACAGTATAGTACGCATATGACGCTAGCGCGACAGCAAGAGCATTAGTTGACCTGGAGCAGCGTAAAAATCTTTCTTAGTGAACTGCGAATACCATTTACTCGGGGCAAGATTAAAATTACCGGAACCGTGTGTCATTGGTAAATCTAGGAAAACCTTGATTCAAAAAGCTTACATGACAAGGGCAGATCCGATGTGTCTGGTGCGATGACCAAGTTTGATGACGTTTCGTTTCGTTTCGTTTCGTTTTACTTTTCATGGTTATAACCACAAGGCATATGCGCAACATCAATATAATCATTGATAAAATGGATCGCATAACCTTATACTGGCAAAAAAAACGTTTGTGATTATCGCAGTTACTGCTCTGGATCTCTCACTGGCTTGCACTTTTGTGCGCAGCAGTGATGTTTTACTCGAGCAATAAGAGCTGCTCGAGTTCCTTATTTTTGGAGGTCAATTGGCCAGAGGAGTTCGCATCGACCTCGCCCGTCTGTAAAAACGGACCGAAGCAGGCAAAACCACTGGTGTTACCTTATTATCAGAGACAGCTAATATGTCCAATTCCACTATTATTTAATTCGAATACCTCATATTTCGACGGCGACGCGCGGCCGACAATGTTGGCACGATAAAAGTTCTTGTTCGTGTGCAACACCACACACCAGCGGTCGCGGTCTGCGTCGAGATCGGCTGATGTGCAGGTTGTCAACGTGGCCAGTTGAACAGGGGACAATTCGTTCTGCTCGCGGACGGGCGTCAGTTGCGAAAGGGGATGGTCGGGAATCTGGGATATTGATTGAAAGCTTTGCGTAAATTTGGTTCAGTTGTTCTAATTTTGAGATCAGTTCTGGTTTTTTTGGGATTTGATCGAGGTTCTTGTTGAGGTCGAGATTACAATTTCGACTCAATCATGCAGCTGACAAAAAACCTGTCAATGTTTGCTTGTGGAATCTTACAACAACAATGTTTCACATGCTCGCTGTGAGCTTTGCACGTGTATAGTCCAACCACGAACTCATGAGACGACTTATTTTGGAGTTGACTTGAACGGATCCAATAATGTTCCGGTTCCACGTATTTCGGAAATGAAACAAAGAGAAATGCATGTATTTTTTAAACACACGCTCTCCACCTCGGTGCGTAAATTCCCTTTTCACTCCCAAAACATTTGTGTGTTGAACGATGTTGCTGTTCGCGTAAGCACGCAACAAATTGAGGTCAGCCAGCTGGAACTTGTCATCATGTCTCTCGGCCCAATCTCTTTCTTTTGTTTGCGAAAACCCGTGTAACCGGCGCATTTTTGAATCTGGCCAAGCAAGCTTTAAAAAGAGCGTGTCATGAGCACGTGGCTTGACTATACGCTGCCAGCACATCAATGAAACATTTCAGTTTGTTTGCTGCCGAGTTCGTGCTTGGATTAACAAGGACACATTCTCAATCTCTTTCATTGGTTTATCGACCCGAAACTGGAGTTGAGTTATAACGTGGGGTCGTTTGTTTCCATTGCCCTGCATAAAAAGGAAACACAAACCAGCTGGTTGGTCAATTTTGATCCAACCAAAGTAAAAATCGAATGTCATCGAATGTCAAAGTGTCGCCAACGGGCGTTGCGTGATAGCAGCAGCAACGGCAACACTAAGTGCATGATAACAGTTAAAAAAGATTGGACAAGACAGTCACCTCATCTTTCAAATCGGTCATATGATAATTGAGTAACAATTGTAGTCGATTTAGATGGTCGGCCACCAGCGCTGGCTGCACGTAGATTCGGTCCATTGATTCTGAAGAAAAAGTATCGTGAAGTGGTGTTGTTAAGGGAGGGTTACCCCCTGTCCCTAGCACCCAATATTTTCGTTTTATCACCCAAGGTACCCTGAGTTTGTCCAGCAGTATCCTGCCATACAATCTGCTCGAAAACAGGAAAAATCGGCCATTTTTAACCTCCAAAATGCTCAAAGCGCAACTCATTAAAATGACGTTTTTTACCCTTCCAACAGAGATCTTACAGTTCGCAGATGCAACAGTTCATCTTTTTTGGACAAACTGTCATTTACTTTCGATCTATTTCACACAACCAATCGCACTAACTTGATACATAACTGATCACACATTTCATAGTTTGTCCCGCGGCCACACCGTTCCATTGTAATGGTTCAAGGTCTAGTAGTTCGTAGGGCAGCGCGTCACGCAGTTCGTGCGCTGTCGTGGTGTCCTGAAGAGAAAATGGTCGATTTGGATCCACAAAAAATAGATTTGAAAAAATTGAAGTAATTCAAAAACAGACAGTTCCCATCCGCATGCCCACTGTTTTGGCCTGAATTTTGAAAACTGGACCAAGTAATAACGAAAAGGGCAACAGATAAGTTTATTGGTTGGCTTTGCAAATCGAGAAAGGAACTGAAGCGCTTCTGCAGCCAGTCGCTCCTGGTTATGTGAACACATCAAACAATTTTATGGTCTTGGTCCCAACTGCCAGAGCCGGTGAAATGTTTGGGTGAGAGGGTATAAAATACCAGTCATGCCAATTTGCTATTCTGCATTCTCCGCGTGCATCAATGTGAACAACTGAAAAACATTGTCCCGACTCATTACCTGTAAAGTCACAGTGGTCTGATGGGAGACATTTGAGCTGACTGCCGTTGCCATTTTGAAACTGTTCTGAGAAAAAAAACAATAAAAAAATTCAGAAAGAACATCGCGGCCATAAAGTACGTTTGCACACATCGGTACGGACACCGATACAAGCCAAGTGAAGCAAGATGAAATTCAGAATTTACGTCAAACAAACAATTTTATTCCAAACTTTCACTGGGGCCACTTTATGATGATTCTGACGCGGAAAACAAACAATTGAAACGCAAATCAAGAGACAAAAATGATTAAACAAGTTCTGGCTCTGAGCAGGAGGCACCAGCGCAAAATACAGCTGATGAAGAGAAACAGACTAAAAACATAAAGTTGACAAAAAATAATCACCTGAAAAAGCGCACGCAGATTGACTTCTCGAAACCACGCCAGGGACAAACAGCAATAAGACATGATAACAAAAATAAAAAAAACGATAACACAAAATTACTTCGCAAAAAAATAATAAGCAACATTGTATTCAGAGTTGATATCGTTTTGAATAAATATGTTTGAAACGGCGTGACCATCAAAATCAAACAATTATTAATAAAATCAATTATAATTCCTCGACCGTGATTTGTTCGCGCGCGGGCATGCAATGATCGGAAAGCGTCTTCTCGGGGTCAAGATCGAAAAGCTAAAAGCAAAACCATCTTGATTTATGAATGTATATTTATTTGTGTAAAGTAACACTACGCCAACACGAGCCCGATTTCGGAGGTGGCAAATTAGTGAAATATTCATATGTGGCTGCTGACTTGGAAAACATTACACGTTGTAGAATACAAGGCTATGCAAGATAAGTTTCTCTTTCCATTCGTTTTGTAAACACACCACCTCCGAAATCGGACTCGTGTTGGCATAGTTTGCTTTTATTTATTATCTGACTTCTATTATTGATCGACGAGGGACACACTGGCGGAGCGAAATGAAACACATTCGGAAATAGTATGTGAAAGTCACAAAACATTTCACGATCATAAAGCGTGAATTATCAAGCCAATGATAACGCGCCAATATGACCAACAAAACAAGCCAATATTTTTATACTGGCACTTTCGTTCGCCAAAGACAAAACGAAAAGAAGCAAAACAATCAACCAACATTTTTCTTCGGTCGGTCCGAATTCAGCAATTTATGCGTGTTCGATTCAAATTTCAACGTCGCTGCCCAGGTCAATACGTGTTTGAGTTGGCATGAACCAAGGAATCGACGATGTTGCATTTGGCCTGCAATTTGGCAACAATCGTACATCGGGGATCGGGGTGGTTTAGAAACAGTGACTTTTCCAATTGTGAACGAGACTATTTGGATCAAGATGTGTCCGTGCTTTTTTATTGCATCGGTATAGTAAATTTCTAATTTCGTTGCCTCATGCACTCTTACAGGCGCAGGGAAACTCCCGTTCGAAGTCGAAGCAGGCAACAAGCTGAACACATAGTGAACAAGCCACGCAGCTGACACACACAGTTTGTGTAACTGAAACATTCGAAACGCGCACGAACGAAATTAGAAATTTACTATACCCCCTCAGAAATACACAGAAGTGTCCGTGCTCATTTACAGACTTAATTTTATGCCAACCGAGAAACATTTTTCAGCCGAATTCGACGTGCAAAATGAAATATTTGTCCAACAGGCGTGAGCAAACAGACCTCGCGAGCATCAACAGAACAAACTGCAAACCGAGCTTACTTCGACAAGATACAGAGGAAGCTAATTTTTCGAAATTCAAACAAAACTGCAAAAGAAAGTAACAAACCATCTGGCTGCCTGAGCCTGATTGTGACGACCGGATCCGATGTGGATTCAGTTGGTTCGTCCGGTAGAGTTAGCGCGAGTTTTATAAGTCGGTCCTGATCAAATGCAACAGTATTTTTTCAAGAAATTTTCGTAAAGCTTGGACGTTTTCTCCATAGGTTTATGTGACGTGTTGAATTTTCAGCAACGTTAGGCTCAAGGCGGACGCGACAGAACACATGGCAATTTTCGATCAATATTTTGTAAAACATTTGCAAACGCAGATGACGTGGGCATCTGTCCTGGCGGAGAAAGTGATTTTTTTATATTCTGTGAAAAAAAACGGGTTTTCCATCGCCAGTATATGGTCATTCAATGTGAATGTCCAGCGTGTTTTCGTTGCCCCTTATGAGGTACCATCATCAAGATACCACAGTCCAAAATATCATTACCTGTTCCCTGGCGAGTAGCTCCTGTTTCTTCTCCTCCTTCCTCTGTTCCTCCGCCATTATCTGATTCCTTTCCTCCTCCTTCGCCTTGTCCTCCCTCAATGCCATCGCATAGGCGCCCTCCTGCTCGGCCCGCAGCTGCATTCGTTGCGTGCGTTCACGCTGCACGTGACAAAATTATGATCAAGATTATTATATTGTGCAATAAATTGTTTTTTTTCTTGGTTTTTAATGACCGAGCTAAAGACATAAAGGTCATCTATGCCTGTGACGATGGTCTCGCTCATCAATGCAAGCCAGTGGTCATTGAAAAAACACCAGTCACCAAAATTATAAACGAGCTGCTTGGCTGATCTCTTGACAATCCGTTGGCTGATCCTTTTGAAGACCAGGTACTGAACTGGCCCTGTTACAATCTCAACGTGACACGACATTTCAGAAGTTTCATGTTGTATTGATCATTATTTTCATGTCATGGTTCGGTATTATACCGGCTGTTCACGAAACGGCGCATCACTAAATTGATAAAGCAAAACATTCATAACCCCCCGAAAACCAACTTCTTCATTGAGCAAATTGGAGTTGATCTCGTGAAAGCGTTCCATCGCACCGAGCAATGCCGACATGACATCTTCAGGCAGTTGTGTGCCTCAAATGTGCCATAATATATAAGTAGTTCCTTTTCATTTTCTGTGCCTTTGGCTACAGCTCTTCATTTACAAAGCTCGAGGGACGCGTGAAACCTTTGTACTTGGTGTGGAGCAAGCAATATCGGTGGGCACCCACCCATCTGCACACATATTCACGTTCACGTGTCACACGCAGAACCAGCCTTGTTCTCGCTGTTTTCATCAAAAAACAAAGATAATTACTGCAAAACAAACTCAAAGCCAAATGCATCCCCCCAACCATTGGCAGTAGCGATCGCAGTCAATTGTGCGCGTTCTCTCGCAAACACCACCAATAATGGGAATTGATCGTTGGGAGTTCGATCCAGCATGTGCACTCCCATGTCACCGATCAACGGACGAAGCCAGGTGTACAGACTGCAACAGCAGTTTTGATATTTTGGGTGTTTCAAGTGAAATTTGCGCTAAAATTGCACTTTGCACGTGAATACATTGCGTGCTTATTGCAATTTGTAAAGGTAAACTACGCCAACACGAGCCCGATTTCGCAGCTGGCAGAATAGTGAAACATTCATACGTGGCTGCTGATTTGGGAAATATTTCACGTTGAAGAATACAAAGTGGAGCATGATGATTTTCTCTTTCTATTCGTTTTGAATACACACCACCTTCGAAATCGGGCTAGTTTGTTGGAGTAGTTTGCCTTTATCAAGGCTTGGCATGTACGTGGGTACAAGCGAAGTAAACCGAAAACGAGACACAAAAACTCACAGTTCTTTATTCGACTGAAAAGTGACATCCCACGGGAACACAACGAATTGGCCATTGAGCAATTGGGTCACGTTCTCCGCACACAGAACCTGCAAGATAATTAGCAACATAAGGTAATTACCAAATGAATATGTGTAAGGGATCCCTTAGTCTTAGTGGAAAAATGGAAATGAAAATATTTTCTAAGTCCAAGTTTTCCATTTCCATTTTCCAGTATGAGTAAGGGCATACTGGAAAATGGAAATTAAAGAAAACATCATCTGCAGCAGTCAAGTTTTCGTATTTGCACATTTTCTGTGCCACGCAAATTTCTACCGCTGATTGGTCAACATTTACGCAGCAAATTTTTTGGTTCTTTTCCATTTTCCAGTACGCTCTTAGTCATATTGGAAAATTGAAACGGAAAACTTGGACATAGAAAATGTTTCTATTTCCCACCAAGACTAAGGGCGCACTAACGCATGTGGTTTTGTCAGTCAAAACGCCACATTTCAAACGATAACAATCCGTAGAAATGTTCTGCTCGGTTCATGAAATTACTTAGCTAGCGTGCTTTCTGATACGGCATTTACAACACTTGTTGTAAAAAAAGGAAATAACCACGCGTACGCACATACAATCAAAAAATATTCCGCCAACAGCACGAACCCGAGCCATCTTTTTGCCGAATTCGATCAGAAGCAAACGATTTTCACAAAATGAATAACAAAACAAACGATCAACAGATCAAAACAATTCAAGTCAAAGCCAACCTGTTGACAGAACACGTTCGCAGCGATGCTGTTATCGTTGTGCAGATAGAGGCAAAGTGGTCGACGTTGCTCAGTCGGCTGTGCGTCAACCGACAGCGTCAGCGCCATTGCGAAATCACCGAGATGGAATTGGGGGTGCACCACGCCGTATCTGGGTGTGATGATGAGCGAAATGAAGGACAACTTTTTTTATAATTTAGAAGCGGTTATTTCTACACCGGCGCAACCGAACCACTTGTTTCTCTCGGATAAAGAAATCTATTGGCGCAGAAGCTCATAATATTAGCGGCAGTTGAATATGTTTTGCAGGTGACATATTTTATGGCCACAAACACAGTGACGAGTAATGGTATAAGTCACCACGCCGATAAAAAAATAACAAAAAAACAAACAAACAACGGGACCGCGAAGCAATTCCTGGTCAGAGAGAATTTGGATCAATCTTCACAATGACTCGCCTCGTTTCGGCACACGTCCACACCCAGAAATATCATCCACCCAAAAAAAACAGCACCTCGACTCAAACACGAGCGCCATGTTCTGCATCTGTTCATTGACATTGTTGCATTCTTCGGGCATCAACGGCAGTCGATTACTGGCTGCGGGCGGGGAGTCGGCGCGATTATCAACCACGTGATCGATGGCACCCGTCATTGACTCGTCAAGCTCTTCCAACGTCTCTTCTTCGTCGGAGGAAGACTGGAATTTCAAAAGTTGAAAAACATTCAATCCATTTTTTTCTCACGCGGTTCCTCTTGGTATTGGTTGCACAATGACTTTATAAGAATTGGTCAAATTTTTTTCCTGAAACGTAAAGAGGGAAAGTGACGGGATGGTGACGTTGCGTTGCGCAATCGCACACAAAGCATGTAGTAAAGAGAATGTTTCAGACCTGCGCCAACGTGGTTGATCTGCTGGATTATTTTCAGGTGAAAATGTTTTGTGAGAATAACAAATGGCACAGTGGTTAAGAGTGACTGAACGTGAAAATCAGGATTGATTTCATGAATTCTTATATGGTCATTGTGCGACCAATACGTTTTCGATTTCAGAAATTAGAGATTTTGAGTCTCTCAATTCCTGACGACCAAAAATGCCAGTCTAATGACGGGCGAGTAGGATGACGACAAAAGTCTAGCTTTTTGCGGGAACTTTCATTTTGGTTGGATCGACCTAATTCTCAAAACATGTTGTGAAATCAAAAACGTGGCAAATCATTGCGACTATTTCCGATATCTGGGAAACATTTTATCATGTCCGCAACGTGCCGATTCTTTCTTTGACAATAACAATGCACGAACTTTATTCAAATTGTGCCGTTGAGAACAAATAAAAATCACCAAACCTGCGCGGTAGCAGCTGCTGCCGATGTCTGCGCTGAGGCAGTTGTGGATCGGATGGGGTCGAACGAACTGAGCAATAAATGGTGGACGGGCTCGTCCAGATTCAGACTTCCGAGCACTTGCTACAAAGATTGTTTTTTGGCAAATAAATCGCTGAAACTGAATGCTGTTGCGAACTGGCATGATGAACCATGATATTTACTGAACCGTTTTTTGGCATGTGCGACCTCGTTGTGTTCCAAATTTCCAAACCGGATAATCACTGACACATTGAGTCACGCCAAGCCAAAAAATGATGTGATGAAACATTTTTGCTGTCTATCTTTTAGGGCGCGGCCATGCAAACGCGGGCGCGGGTCAGAAAAATATTCTATGTCCAAGGTCCGCCCCGGTTTTGCTGGGCCGCACTTGCGGGTCGCGGCTTGCGGGTCACTTGAAACATTTATTTGGCTGGAAGCACACAAAAATGAACCAATCAGCGTCGAGCCAACGTCGCAGACGTGCCGTAGCACAGCGCTGACTGGTTCATTTTTGTGTCTTGCCAGCCAAATAAATGTTTCGAATGACCCGCAAACCGCGAGTGCAAACGCGGGGCGGACCTTGGAGATAGAATATTTTTCTGCCTCGCCCGCAAGTGCGGCCATAAAACGCGGCGCGGTTGGTAGACATAGATTGTTTTTCTGACCCGCGACCGCGTTTGCATGGCCGCGTCCTAACCGAATCTTCCTCCGCCACTTCCGGCCATCCCACCCATTTCTGTCTTCTCGCCGGGATGTCGGTCAACGAATACAGATTCTGCTTCACATCGCCTATTGTTTTCGAACCTGAACTAATTTTGTCACATTTTTTTCCATGCTCTTTATGAAAAAAAACAACGAATAACCCACCTTCCATGTGCAGGACGAATGGTTCATCGGCATTGCCGCCGTCGACGGCGATTGAAAGACAGTAGCGCTTGTTGAGTTTCTCTGGCGTGCCTTTGGCGGCGCTGAAGTCGAAAAAATCCAGACTCGCAGTCAGACGCTCAACATTTACCGTTTGTTTGATTCAGACGAGTAGAGACAACAGAAACAGAACCTAAACTTTATTTTCATGAATTTTTCTGCCCCATGCAAAACATTTGTCATAAAACTGAAAAGAGCTCGCATCAACCTCGTTGTTTTGATGTATTCAAAAAAATAAAACATGAGCAAAATGTGCAACAAGCAGACACAACCAACCCATTCGGTACTCCCTTGAGCACCACTCTCAGCTGCGTCGGTTGATTGGTTTTGAGTTTGAGTGAACTGAGCAACGTTTCATCGTCTTTGGGAATGGCACCTGCGCACAACAATAATATTCGCGTTTGTTGATGTGCAAATTCAGATGTGACAAAACACAAAAGACGTTCTCAAAGAATGGCTGAATGAAAAACAGAACCGCATGTTTCTATCGGAGGAACTGTGGTAGAAACAAGTCCCAAAAGTACAAACCTGACCAGCCAAACAACTGAAATTGATCGTCATTCGTGAAATTGAAGCGGGACACGATGCGACGACGCAAATCACCTGACGAAAAGACAAAAATCATTTATGTATCTACTTTTTTGCAGATTCACAAACTCAGTGTTTGTTTCCACCAACAAACCATACGTATTCGTCGGCGACATTCGGATAGATTTGTTATTCTCACCATGCCGCACGTCGAAATCGATGCATTTCGACAGCGATTCGAGTACATCTAAACTTGTACAAAAAATAAATAAATCAACAAAAAAATTATCCCAATATCGTTGAAGTTCTGACGTACTTCTGGAAGTGGTTTTTGTCTGCGCCCGTGTCTGCACGGATGAGGAAGGCATGTCCAGATCGTCTCGAATTGGCCCGTCCAACAATTGCATCCACGGATTGTCATCGTCGCCACGACTGAAATTTGAGCGTTTATTTTTTTCAGATTGGTCTTCAAAAAGAGGTCGAACGCTCGGGTTCAGTTTGAAAAACGGTTCAGTAAGTCAGCTGCTCGCTACTTACCGATCAGTCAGCGCAGTAGTTTGGGCTGGGGGTCCCCCGGGATCTGCTCCCCCACCCAACTGCCATCTATCTACATATCGTCAACATATGGGAAAAAGATCGCCCCACCCAAAATTCAATTGTCTGTCACCAGCACCTCAGAATTTCTTACTTTTTATTTATAAAACAGCGTATTTTCACGAATTAAGACATCAACTTTTGTCGACCGCCCTTTCCCCAGATTTTTGACCGAGGTCATCTATCTGTCGTCAACACCCCGCCCAAGCACTACATTGGACCCAGATGGTGCGGTTGAACCAGGTAAACGACACCACGATTTGGATAGTAATTACTGTAGTAACTATGTCCATTATGAATGTCACTATCACTCACCGTACTTGAATTATGACAGCGCCTTTTGCGATTTCTACCGAGCAATAGTGTCCAAGGAGCATTTTGCAAAAATTAGACTCATATATCGGGCACGTCATCATGTGCAAAACCAAAGCAGTCACCTCGTTGAAAACGTAGAATAAATATTACTGTGGCGAATTACTGCACCGAAATTCAGCATTCCTCAGTAAAACAACCAAAATGCAAACGAACGCGGCGGCAAGTGACGCATTGGTTGCGGCCAGCATTTGAATGTCGTCCTCAACGTCCACGGCCGCGTCAACGCCTCCCCTCGATGCTGACAGACTTGTCGCTGTCTTCTCCTCGCCTGCACAACAAAAAATTACTATTTCTTTTTGGTCCAAACAATATAAATTGCGTATAAAAATAAATAAAGAAAATCCCCGACCGTTTTGCAGCGTGGCGCCGTGCAGCGCCGCAGGCAGGTCCCAGTCAGCAGATTCCAAATATGCCATACACGTCGCCACATCGTTAATGCCACTGATCTCCTGCAGATTTTAAGTGGATTTTTTTGCAACAAACAACCAAACGATGAAAGCGAAAACAACATTTTTGGAAACCTACCATGAAAGTTGCTAGCATAGCGTTCCGCTCCTGCTCGTCGTCAGCCATTGTGGTAAAATAAAAAAAATTAGTATCCTGTTCCGGTTGTGACTGTGAGCTTGTTATCGAACGGAGAATTGTGTGAACCTGGATCCTGGAAGTATGGTTGCTTTCGCAGTGTTTACATGCCTGGTGCCGTGCCTAAGCCTAAACCAAAGCCTAAGCCTGAAATAGAAGCCTGAAGCTTAACTATGGGACTATGCTTAAGCACACACAAAACGGGTGGATTTCCTTAAATTAGTCAATCTTTACGTAACAGAGATCGGAAACGGGCTGGCCCGGCCCGGCCCGGCCCGGTACCCGGGTACCGGGCGGGGCCGGGCCGCGTTTTGGGTGTGGGTCGCCGGGGCGGGGCGGGGCGGGAGATGGGGGGGGACGGGGCCGGGCCGGGCCGAGCAGCCCGGCCCGGTCCGGCCCGGTATGCCTAAATTTGAACGAAATTACCATTTTTTGAACCAAAATTTTCAAAATTTTTGCGCTTCGCGCAATAACATTTCCTAGTTCTTGATCTTTTCAGTCATCGTTTTGAAGAAAGAAGCAGTAGCTACCCATACCCAGGCCTTTGCTTTGCAGCAATCAACCTACTCCTACTGTACCAACCCCAAAAAAGCCTGCCTGCAATCAACCTATCTACTGTAGTACCGCCGACCGGCCGAGCTGGGGGGAGTCGTCCGGGAACAAAATTTTATGTCTACATATTGATGAGAATGTACTCTTAAGCGCTAATTTCGCGCGTCACGCGCGATTTTTCGCCTATATGGAGTGAAAAATACCGATTTTAAACCATTTTGAGCCAAAAATTATACCATACCTACTACACTACTGTACCAACCGGGGCGGCGACTTACGTACTGCATCAGGATGACGCGTCAATCTGCCTACCTACCTACCTACCCTTCCCCCCAGCCAGTGTAGTGGCAGGCAGATGGTTGCAACTTGCAAGGTACCCTTGGGGGGGATGGATCCAGATGGTTGCAAGGTACCCCTGGGGTCCGAAAAAAGGGTGTTTTTTGCATGCTTTTTTCTGCAAAATTGGCCGAAAAAATGGTACTTTTTGCATTTTGGCCGAAAATTTGCCCAAAATAGCTATTATATGGAGGTTTGCGCGCGGAGCGCGCGATTTTTGGGGTTTTGAGGTCGAAAAACACCCATTTTTACCTATAAAAACCATAAATTTATGGTTGCAAGGTACCCTCCGGGGTGGTTGCAAGGTACCTACCCTTCCCCCCCATCCCCCCCAAGGGGTGGTTGCAAGGTACCTACTCCTTAGGGGGGGAATCCCCCCCCACCCCATCCCCCCCAGCCACTACGCTGCCCCCAGCCCCAGCTGTACCAACCAGTGAAAACAAGTATTCTGCAGAAAATTTTCGAATTTTCTTCAGCTTTTTGGACTTTTTTAGTTTTCAGCCCTTGAAAATTGGCTGACCGGGCCGGGCCGGGCCGACCTCAAGCCAAAACGGGGCGGGCCGGGCCGACCTGCAGCCCTCCACCGGGCCGGGCCGGGCCGGACTTTTCGCCGACCGGGCTGGGCCGGGCCGACTTTACCCGGCCCGTTTCCGATCTCTGTTACGTAACGTAAAATAACCAACGTGAGAATTGTCTTCCTTGTCGGGGTCCGAAAATGTGCAATATAATGTACCTTTGCGCTTCAGTGATCCGCAGGTTGCATAACGAAAGTTCAAAATTTTTGGATTACCGTAAGTCTTTGCAGAGCTTCCAACCAATCAGCAAAGGGCCGATCGACAACAGCGCGTGGGTGGCGATTATTTTATTTCTTTTTATTCACATCCCATGAAGGAACGCTCCAGGTCCAGTCCAGTCCAAAGATTGCCTAAATTACGAATACCGTAAGAAAGAACCTAAATACAACCCCCCCGGAATCAGTGTAGTTCCTGGTCCGGAGGGGGAACAGGCGGTACCCCCCTTTTTTTCGGAGGGGGAACAGACGTACCCACCTGGGGGGGAAGGGGGGGGACCCGGAAGGGGGGGGAGGACCCAAATTTGGAGAAAAGTCATTTTTTGAGGTCGAAAATTTGGCTCATTTTTGCCCCTTTTAGGAAAAAAATCTCAATAAAAAGGGTACCGTATTGTCGGAAATAGAACCCGGGGGGTCTATTTTTTCACTGGGGTCATTTTGGGGGGGTTCAATTTATGGGGGGGTCAATTATTGGGGGGTTATATTTTTCATTTGGCCCCCCGACGAAAAAAATCATTGTTAATAATGCGCCTAAAAATGGCTTGTTTTCGGTATTTTCAAACTTTAACAGCGGCAATTATGCTTTAAAAAGCTGTATCCTGTTGCGTACGCAAGCTTAAACAACGTTTGAGACAACAACACAGCCCTACCATACCACTAATCTGTGGTACGGTGAAGGTTGGGGTGGGGTTCTATCAGTGGTGTAGCTACCCAGGCGGGGCGGCAACCTACTGTACCACCCAAAATGCGGGGCGGCAACCTACCTACTGTACCAGCCGAGGGCGGGCGGGGTCCAACCACTTGGGGGGGGGGGGGTCATCTGGAAACCGAAATTTTTTATGTCTAAATACTGAAGAAAATGTGGCCTAAAACACTAACTTCGCGCGCAGCGCGCGATTTTTCGCCTATTTGCAGACAAATATGCTAATTTTATGCAATTTTAAGCCAAAAATGAATGTTTTGGGTGAAAAGTTAGGTGGGGCGGCAACCTACCTACTGTACCAGGGGAGGGGCGGCAACCTACCTACTGTACCAGGCGAGGGGCGGCAACCTACCTACTGTACCTAGGGGGGGGGGGGGGGGGTCCCCCCCCCCCCACCCCCCCCCCCCAGCCACACCATTGGGTTCTATTAATGGGGGGGGTCAATTAATGGGGGGGTTCTATTTTTGATTTCGAGCCATTTAGGGGGGTTCAATTAATGGGGGGGTCAATTAATGGGGGGTTCTATTTCCGACAATACGGTATATTGGCAATTTTTGACGACATTGACCTAAAAATCACTCATTTTATGCCTAAAAATGCCTATTTTAGTCCAAAATTTGCCTATTTTAGGTAAAAATTGGGGGAGCAGACGTACCCGGAGGGGGAACAGTGGGGCAGGCGTACCATCGAGGGGGAACAGACGTACCGAGGGGGGGACCCCCCTCCCCCCCAGGAACTACACTGCCCGGAATAGAGCCCCCCGTAATACAGCCCCCCCCCAAAAAGGGATCAGTGAATTACCGTATTGTCGGAAATAGACCCCGGGGGGTCTATTTTTTCACGGGGGTCATTTTGGGGGCATAGTAGTGGCTGGGGGGGGGGGGGTGTTGGGGGGGTTACCCCCCCCCTCTCAGTACTTACCTACCACAAAACCCGAGGGGGGGTTGGGGGGGGGGGGGGGGGGTTGAGTACTTACCTCTCACAACTCCAAATCATACCTCTCACAAGCAATTTTATACCTTTTTAAGGCAAAAATCGGTGTTTTTCGACCTTATTTTCCCAAAAATCGCGCGCTCCGCGCGCAAACCCACCCATAATAAAGGCAGTCTACGGGAGGTTGTCACTCAGCCCCCGATTACCGTAACCCACCGCAAGCGAGATCGTTGCGAGACCCATGTTGATCGCTGCTTATCGACACGTGTATTAGCGGCAGCAAGCTGGAAATTGTCATCGTGCGCGTCGATCACCAAAACTTGGAAATGTTGGTTGGTGTTGGCGCTAACACGCAAAACATAGATAAAAACCAAAATGGTCTCGACACGATCCTTGCAGATCAAAATTACGGTGGGTTACGGTATTCGGGGGCTGAGTGACAACCTCCCGTAGACTGCCTTTACCTATTTTTAGGCGATTTTCGGCGAAAATTTGGAAAAAGTACTATTTTTACCTCATTTTTTGGCCAAAATTGTATCACAAAAACGGTGTTTTTTCGCGTTTTTGGGTGACCAAAATCATACCTCTCACGCTTCCGGTCCCAACCCCGCATCATACTTACCTCTCACACATGGGCCCAGTGTAGTTCCTGGGGGGAGGGGGGGGGGGTCCCCCCCTCGGGTACGTCTGTTCCCCCTCCGAGGTACGCCTGCCCCACTGTTCCCCCTCCGGGTACGTCTGCTCCCCCAATTTTTTCCTAAAATGGGCAAATTTAGGCCTAAAATAGGCATTTTTAGGCCAAAAATAGGTAAACTTTAGGTGAAACCTCCAAAAAAACGCCAAAATACCCTTTTTATAGGGGATTTTTCGCAAAAGAAGGCAAAAATAGTCCAATTTTTCGACCTCAAAAAATGACTTTTTTCCGTCCCCCCCCCCCAAATTGGGACTTCCCCCCCCCCGTCCCCCCCCCCGGTTGGTACGTCTGTGCCCCCTCCGAAAATAGTGGAGGGTACGTCTGTTCCCCCTCCGGACCAGGAACTACACTGCATGGGCCTGCCACTACACTGTTTGGGGGGTTCAATTAATGGGGGGGTCAATTATTGGGGGGTTATATTTTTCATTTGGCCCCCCGACGAAAAAAATCATTGTTAATAACGCCCATAAAATGGCTTGTTTTCGGTATTTTCTAACTTCAACAGTGGCAATTATGCTTAAAAAGCTGTATTCTGTTGTGTACGCAAGCTTAAACAACGTTTGACACAACAACACAGCCCTACCATACCACTAATCTGTGGTACGGTGAAGGTTGGGGGTGGGGTTCTATTAATGGGGGGTCAATTAATGGGGGGTTCTATTTTTGATTTCGAGCCATTTAGGGGGGGGGTTCAATTAATGGGGGGGGGTTCTATTTCCGACAATACGGTAATAGAGCCCCCCCATAGTAGTGGCTGGGGGCACTGTAGTGGCTGGGGGGGGATGGGGGGGATTCCCCCCCTACGTATACTGGCAGGCGGAAAAAAAACCGGTTTTTTTCGGAAAAAAAACCGAAAAAAAACCGTTTTTTTCCGAGACCCGAATACTTTTCCATTTATTTTTCCGTGGGTACCTTTTCGGTTTTTGATCGGAAAAATATCGGTACTTTATTCCAATTTTGCCAAAAAATTGTAATGCAAAACTGATGAGTTTTTCAGTTTCAGTGAAAAATTGGCTCGAGCACGAAAATTAACCGGCCCAAAATGGGCCAAAAAGCGTGTAAACCAAGTGTTTTCGACTGACTTCAACACTTTTCAAGAGCATTCTCGTCACTTCGAACAAATTTTGCACTAAAATTGTTACATTTTTCGAAATTACGTTCTTAAGTACTGGAAAAGTATTTGGAAAAAAACGGTTTTTTTTCGGAAAAAAACCGTTTTTTTTCCACGAAAAATAAAAAACGGTTCTTTATGACAGTATACCCCTAAGGGGTATTGATATCTATCTCGAGTCAACCCTTAGGGGGGGATGGGGATGGGGGGGAAGGGTATCTATCTCGAGCCGACCCCAAAGGGTATCTCGAGTAAGTAGATTTATGGTTTTCAAAGGCAAAAATAGGTGTTATTCGACCTCGGGACCCCCAAAAAATCGCGCGCGCAAACACCCAAAAATGGTCATTTTAGGCCAATTTTCGGCAAAATGTCAAAAATACCCATTTTTAGGCCAATTTTGCAGTAAAATTGCATGCAAAAAACGGCCTTTTTTCGCCTTTTGACGGACCATAGGTATACTGTCATAAAGAACCGTTCTTTATTTTTCGTGGAAAAAAAACGGTTTTTTTTCCGAAAAAAACCGTTTTTTTTTCCAAATACTTTTCCAGTACTTAAGAACGTAATTTCGAAAAATATAACAATTTCAGTGCAAAATTTGTTCGAAGTGACGAGAGTGCTCTTGAAGAGTGTTGAAGTCAGTCGAAAACACTTGGTTTACACGCTTTTTGGCCCATTTTGGGCCGGTTAATTTTTATGCTCGAGCCAATTTTTCACTGAAATCGAAAAACTCATCAGCTAATTTTCAGTTCTGTTAACATGTCCTGTGATCTGTCCTGATGTCCGTGATCTTTCTCTCTCCTTGGCGCTTTTTGTAGCTTTTATTTGCTGTGGTTTTGTTATAACCAGTGTTGTAACTTTTTTCATTTCCGTAATTGTCCCACCCGGTCTTGTAACTGTGCTTCTATCATTAATTTACTTGCATGGTTTTATGCGTCACTGAGAGCAATAAACAAACAACAACAAAAACTCATCAGTTTTGCATTACAATTTTTTGGAAAAATTGGAATAAAGTACCGATATTTTTCCGATCAAAAACCGAAAAGGTACCCACGGAAAAATAAATGGAAAAGTATTCGGGTCTCGGAAAAAAAACGGTTTTTTTTTTCGGTTTTTTTTCCGGAAAAAAAACCGGTTTTTTTCCGCCTGCCAGTATAACCATAGGGGTATCTTGGGTAGCCTCTGGGGGGTATCTCGAGTAAGTCCGAAACCTTCCCCCCCTAGGGTATCTTGGGTCGATTGGCCTGCCACCACACTGGCTGGGGGGAGGGGTTGGGGGGTTACCCCCTCTCAGTACTTACCTACCACAAAACGCGAGGGGGGTTGAGTACTTACCTCTCACAACTCGCGCGCGCAAACCCACACATAAACAACCTAAATACAAGGGGGGCTCTATTAATTCACTGACCCCATTTTCAAAAAATTATTTTCGTTTCTCAACGAGAGCGTTCCAAATCCGATGTTATTTTCGATCGATATTCCGAGGGGGGCTCTATTCCGGGGGGGGGGGGCTCTATTTAGGTTTTTACGGTACCTATTTTTAGGCGATTTTCGGCGAAAATTTGGAAAAAGCACCGTTTTTACCTCATTTTTTGGCCAAAATTGTATCACAAAAACGGTGTTTTTTCGCCTTTTTGGGTGACCAAAATCATACCTCTCACTCTTCCGGTCCCAACCCCGCATCATACTTAAAGGCAGTCTACGGGAGGTTGTCACTCAGCCCCCGAATACCGTAACCCACCGCAAGCGAGATCGTTGCGAGACCCATGCTGATCGCTGCTTATCGACACGTGTATTTAACGGCAGCAAGCTGGAAATTGTCATCGTGCGCGCCGATCACCAAAGCTTAGAATTGTTGGTTGGTGTTGGCGCTAACACGCAAAACATAGATAAAAAAATGGTCTCGACACGATCCTTGCAGATCAAAATTACGGTGGGTTACGGTATTCGGGGGCTGAGTGACAACCTCCCGTAGACTGCCTTTACCTCCCACTCCCAGCAGTGTTGGAGGTACTCTGGAGGGGGGATACCTACTGTACCGCGCTCGGAGAGGGGGGATACTTACTGTACCAGAGCCGATCAGTGTAGTTCCTGGTCCGGAGGGGGAACAGGCGGTACCCCCCTTTTTTCGGAGGGGGAACAGACGTACCCACCTGGGGGGAAGGGGGGGGAGGACCCAAATTTGGAGAAAAGTCATTTTGTGAGGTCGAAAATTTGGCTCATTTTTGCCCCTTTTAGGAAAAAAATCTCAATAAAAAGGGTATTTTGGCGATTTTTGACGACATTGACCTAAAAATCACTCATTTTATGCCTAAAAATGCCTATTTTAGGCCAAAATTTGCCTATTTTAGGTAAAAATTGGGGGAGCAGACGTACCCGGAGGGGGAACAGTGGGGCAGGCGTACCATGGAGGGGGAACAGACGTACCCGAGGGGGGGACCCCCCCTCCCCCCAGGAACTACACTGGAGCCGATGGCCTGGGGGGGTTATGTACCTAGGTGGGTTTGGGGGGGGGGGCAGTGTTGGAGGTGGGGGGGGGGGTAGCCCCCCCCAGTACAGTAGGTATCCCCCCATCGCCTGGTACAGTAGGTATCCCCCCCGATGTTTGGCATGGCCCGGCCCGGCCCGTGTACCGCTCCCCCCCCCCCCAGCCACAGCACTGGTCCCCCCAACAGGGTAGTACTTGGGGGGGGGGTCCCCCCCAAATTCATCTATCTATCGTCAACACTTTTTGATTTCATCTATCTATCGTCAACACATATGGGCAAATCTATCTATCGTCAACAAATTTTGGGAACAATCTATCTATCGTCAACACATTTCGAACCCAAAATTGACATTTTTGCCTCAAAGTGGCTCAAAATCGGTATTTTTCACCACAAATAGGCAAAAATCGCGCGCTACGCGCGGATTTAGTACATCTATACACATTTTCATTAATATTTACACATTATTACCTACTTAATGCACTATACCATACCTTGATTTTTGGCGACCCCCCCCCCACCATCTATCTATCGTCAACAAGTTTGGGTCGACCCCCCCCCCAGATTTCGGACTTGGGTCATCTATCTATCGTCAACACATTTCGGGTCCCAATCTATCTATCGTCAACACCCTGACCAAGTACTACACTGCCCCCCAATGGTACCCTACCCGCCCCCGGCCTGGTACGCTACCCCCCTGCCCTACCCTACCTGGTACCCTACCGGCAGGCAGTGTTGGAGGCAATGGTGTGGCTGGGGGGGCGGGGGGGGTGGGGGGGGTCCCCCCCCGCCCCCCCCAAGGTACAGTAGGTAGGTTGCCGCCCCTCGCCTGGTACAGTAGGTAGGTTGCCGCCCCGCCCCTGGTACAGTAGGTAGGTTGCCGCCCCACCTAACTTTTCACCCAAAACATTCATTTTTGGCTCAAAATTGCATAAAATTAGCATATTTGTCTGCAAATAGGCGAAAAATCGCGCGCTGCGCGCGAAATTAGTGTTTTAGGCCACATTTTCTTCAGTATTTAGACATAAAAAATTTCGGTTTCCAGATGCCCCCCCCCCCCCGGTGTCCGACCCCCCCCCTAGATCGGCTGGTACAGTAGGTAGGTTGCCGCCCCGCATTTTGGGTGGTACAGTAGGTTGCCGCCCCGCCTGGGTAGCTACACCACTGGTTGGAGGTGGGGGGGGGGGGGGGGGTAGCCCCCCCCCATTACAGTAGGTATCCCCCCTCGCCGGGTACAGTAGGTATCCCCCGAGATGTTTGGCATGGTACAGTAGGTTTTCCCCCCCCCCCCCCCGATTTTTACCCCGGTACAGTAGGTATCCCCCCCGATTTTGCCCCAAAAGTGCCAATTTTTGACCAAAATGGCCGAAATTAGTGCAAAATCAGTGTTTTTTACCTCAAATTACCCGAAATTCGCGCGCTACGCGCGCAAATACTACGTTTTCACACGATTCCACACATAATAAACACATAAAAAATTTTCACCCCCAAACCTAACCCCCCCACACCCCCCCCCCTAGGTACATAACCCCCCAGGCCATCGGCTCTGGTACAGTAGGTATCCCCCCTCCAGAGTACCTCCAACACTGCCGGCAGGCGGCTGTGCGACGACGAAAAACAAGGTCTAACCCGTGTGCCATGCAAACGAATGCTGTTTTACAGACAAAAATAGCTTTTCCTATTAGAAAAAAATGAGCAAAAAAATTTTTCCCGAACTCTGAGCAGAGCTCGAATTTGGGTCAGAGTCAGAGGTCGCAATCGGGCCGGGCCGGGCCGGAGATTTGGAGGGTCGGGCCGGAGATCAGTGTTGTCTATCTGACGACTTTTTCGTGGAAAACAATGAATTTTCAACCAAAAAATGGGTCTAAAAATGGCAAAAAATATGACAAAAATTGGGTTGAAATCTGAGCCAAAAATTCGGGCCGGGCCGGAGATTTGGGGGCTCCCGTCGGGGGGCCGGGCCGGCCAAACCCGGCCCGATTGCGACCTCTGATTTGGGTCCTCCCCTCCTCCCTTCCCCCCAGGTGGGTACGTCTGTTCCCCCTCCGAAAAAAGGGTGTTCCGCCTGTTCCCCCTCCGGACCAGGAACTACACTGCTTTTCCTTCAACTTCGGTATTTCATTTGTTCTAGACAGACAGAGTTTGGCATTGTTAAAAATATCGCACACAAGCACAAGCAGGGGACAAACGCACAGTAGGCAGCATCGGCAGATATGGCCAGCAGTAGCAGCGAGCGAATCAAGTCTCCGTTCGGCCAAATGCTGGATTCGGTTCGGTCGGCGTGCGGAGATCGATATTTGGAGCAGCGAAATGCGACAGGATCTGCCGAAGAAATGGGAAAAGCACGGAGATCTGATCATTCTCCCTGAGACCTGCTTTCTGCTGTCCGCTTGGCGTAAACTTGGTGTGTGGTACTGGGTTTTGTGTTTTTTGATGATTGATTTATCTCATTAATTTTAATAGTGTTCAACAACAATCGGCTATTGCACATGCACGGGCCAGTAAAAAATATGCTCAAAATTTCGGAGGATGTAAATTACCATAATTTTAGTCACTATGTTTCGCTTATCGGAACCGCAGTGTTTCCCCCAATAGAAAGGGGCCAGAGTAGTATCTGGGCGGCCGGGGGAGCGGGTCGGGAGGATGTAACTCTTTTAACATTTGAAACGTTGTGTGTAACTTGAAATACGTATGCACTGGTTCTGTTGAGTGATTGGGGCACTACCCTGCGACTGCACAGGTAGGCACGTTTGTTGTTCGTTCAGAGCACATAATACGCCTCTTATTGACGAATAGACATGAATAAATGCCATTACAAGCGAAAAAACATCCTTTCAAACCCTTTTTTAGGGTTTTTTGGGGTATTTCTGGGAACACTTTTCCAGGTTCGGGTCAGTGAATAAATAGAGGCCCCCCAGAATAGAGCCCCCCCCCCCCCCCCCGTAATAGATATAGAGCCCCCCAAATGCGGTCATTGAGTTAATAGAGCCCCTCCCCCCTTTTATTTAGGTTTTTACGGTAGAAGGGGCTCTATTAATTCACTGACCGCATTTTGGGTACCTTTTCGGTTTTTGATCGGAAAAATATCGGTACTTTATTCCAATTTTTCCAAAAAATTGTATTGCAAAACTGATGAGTTTTTCGATTTCAGTGAAAAATTGGCTCGAGCACAAAAATTAACCGGCCCAAAATGGGCTAAAAAGCGTGTGAACCAAGTGTTTTCGACTGATTTCAACACTCTTCAAGAGCACTCTCGTCACTTCGAACAAATTTTGCACTGAAATTGTTATATTTTTCAAAATTACGTTCTTAAGTACTGGAAAAGTATTTGGAAAAAAACGGTTTTTTTTTCACGAAAAATAAAGAACGGTTCTTTATGACAGTATTGACAACATCCATCTGTTCATCACATCATAATGCATGCTGTCCGAGTAGGCCCAGCGGGTCTTCCCCGCCGGCGTGCAGGTTTTTTTAGAACAAAGACGTCAAACCAACTTTCCTGCAAGCCAGGGCCTTCCCGGACAAACTCTCTGTACTCTCGCATCAAACATCCATCTGGTCATCACATCATAATGCAAGCTGTCCGATTAGGCGCCAGCGGGTCTTTCCCGCCGGCATACAGGTTTTTTTGAGAACAAAGACATCAAACCAACTTTCCTGCAAGCCAGGGCCTTCCCGGACAAACTCTCTGTGCTCTCGCATCAAACATCCATCTGGTCATCAGATCATAATGCATGCTGTCCGATTAGGCGCCAGCGGGTCTTCCCCGCCGGCGTGCAGGTTTTTTTGAGAACAATGACGTCAAACCAACTTTCCTGCAAGCCAGGGCCTTCCCGGACAAACTCTGTGCTCTCGCATCAAACATCCATCTGTTCATCACATCATGGTGCGTGCTGTCCGATTAGGCGCCAGTGGGTCTTCCCCGCCGGCGTGCAGGTTTCTTTGAGAACAAAGACGTCAAACCAACTTTCCTGCAAGCCAGGGCCTTCCCGGACAAACTCTCTGTACTCTCGCATCAAACATCCATCTGGTCATCACATCATAATGCAAGCTGTCCGATTAGGCGCCAGCGGGTCTTCCCCGCCGGCGTGCAGGTTTTTTTTTTGAGAACAAAGACGTCAAACCAACTTTCCTGCAAGCCAGGGCCTTCCCGGACGAACTCTGTGCTCTCGCATCAAACATCCATCTGTTCATAACATCATGGTGCGTGCTGTCCGATTAGGCGCCAGCGGGTCTTCCCCGCCGGCGTGCAGGTTTTTTGAGAACAATGACGTCAAACCAACTTTCCTGCAAGCCAGGGCCTTCCCGGACAAACTCTCTGTACTCTCGCATCAAACGTCCATCTGGTCATCACATCATAATGCAAGCTGTCCGATTAGGCGCCAGCGGGTCTTCCCCGCCGGCGTGCAGGTTTTTTTGAGAACAAAGACGTCAAACCAACTTTCCTGCAAGCCAGGGCCTTCCCGGACAACCTCTCTGCTCTCGCATCAAATATCTATCCGGTCATCACATCATAATGCATGCTGTCCGATTAGGCGCCAGCGGGTCTTCCCCGCCGGCGTGCAGGTTTTTTTAGAACAAAGACGTCAAACCAACTTTCCTGCAAGCCAGGGCCTTCCCGGACAAACTCTCTGTACTCTCGCATCAAGCATCCATTTGGTCATCACATCATAATGCATGCTGTCCGATTAGGCGCCAGCGGGTCTTCCCCGCCGGCGTGCAGGTTTTTTTGAGAACAATGACGTCAAACCAACTTTCCTGCAAGCCAGGGCCTTCCCGGACAAACTCTGTGCTCTCGCATCAAACATCCATCTGTTCATCACATCATGGTGCGTGCTGTCCGATTAGGCGCCAGCGGGTCTTCCCCGCCGGCGTGCAGGTTTCTTTGAGAACAAAGACGTCAAACCAACTTTCCTGCAAGCCAGGGCCTTCCCGGACAAACTCTCTGTACTCTCGCATCAAACATCCATCTGGTCATCACATCATAATGCAAGCTGTCCGATTAGGCGCCAGCGGGTCTTCCCCGCCGGCGTGCAGGTTTTTTTGAGAACAAAGACGTCAAGCCAACTTTCCTGCAAGCCAGGGCCTTCCCGGACGAACTCTGTGCTCTCGCGTCAAACATCCATCTGTTCATCACATCATGGTGCGTGCTGTCCGATTAGGCGCCAGCGGTTCTTCCCCGCCGGCGTGCAGGTTTGTTGAGAACAAAGACGTCAAACCAACTTTCCTGCAAGCCAGGGCCTTCCCGGACGAACTCTGTGCTCTCGCATCAAACATCCATCTGTTCATCACATCATGGTGCGTGCTGTCCGATTAGGCGCCAGCGGGTCTTCCCCGCCGGCGTGCAGGTTTTTTGAGAACAATGACGTCAAACCAACTTTCCTGCAAGCCAGGGCCTTCCCGGACAAACTCTCTGTACTCTCGCATCAAATATCGATCCTGTCATCACATCATAATGCATGCTGTCCGATTAGGCGCCAGCGGGTCTTCCCCGCCGGCGTGCAGGTTTTTTTGAGAACAAAGACGTCAAACCAACTTTCCTGCAAGCCAGGGCCTTCCCGGACAACCTCTCTGCTCTCGCATCAAATATCCATCCGGTCATCACATCATAATGCATGCTGTCCGATTAGGCGCCAGCGGGTCTTCCCCGCCGGCGTGCAGGTTTTTTTGAGAACAAAGACGTCAAACCAACTTTCCTGCAAGCCAGGGCCTTCCCGGACAAACTCTCTGTGCTCTCGCATCAAACATCCATCTGGTCATCACATCATAATGCATGCTGTCCGATTAGGCGCCAGCGGGTCTTCCCCGCCGGCGTGCAGGTTTTTTTTAGAACAAAGACGTCAAACCAACTTTCCTGCAAGCCAGGGCCTTCCCGGACAAACTCTCTGTGCTCTCGCATCAAACATCCATCTGGTCATCACATCATGATGCATGCTGTCCGATTAGGCGCCAGCGGGTCTTCCCCGCCGGCGTGCAGGTCTTTTTTGAGAACAAAGACGTCAAACCAACTTTCCTGCAAGCCAGGGCCTTCCCGGACAAACTCTCTGTGCTCTCGCATCAAACATCCATCTGGTCATCACATCATGATGCATGCTGTCCGATTAGGCGCCAGCGGGTCTTCCCCGCCGGCGTGCAGGTTTTTTTGAGAACAAAGACGTCAAACCAACTTTCCTGCAAGCCAGGGCCTTCCCGGACAGACTCTCTGTGCTCTCGCATCAAACATCCATCTGGTCATGACATCATGATGCAAGCTGTCCGATTAGGCGCCAGCGGGTCTTCCCCGCCGGCGTGCAGGTCTTTTTTTGAGAACAAAGACGTCAAACCAACTTTCCTGCAAGCCAGGGCCTTCCCGGACAAACTCTCTGTGCTCTCGCATCAAACATCCATCTGTTCATCACATCATGGTGCGTGCTGTCCGATTAGGCGCCAGCGGGTCTTCCCCGCCGGCGTGCAGGTTTTTTTGAGAACAAAGACGTCAACCCAACAGTTCCTGCAAGCCAGGGCCTTCCCGGACAGACTCTGTGCTCTCGCATCAAACATCCATCTGGTCATCACATCATGATGCAAGCTGTCCGA
Source organism: Rhynchonema sp. JSB1_4 (assembly GCA_030248065.1). Lineage (NCBI taxonomy): Eukaryota > Metazoa > Nematoda > Chromadorea > Monhysterida > Xyalidae > Rhynchonema > Rhynchonema sp. JSB1_4. Next base: position 28,851 of record JASAMV010007586.1, read on the forward strand.
TTAGGCGCCAGCGGGTCTTCCCCGCCGGCGTGCAGGTTTTTTGAGAACAAAGACGTCAAGCCAACTTTCCTGCAAGCCAGGGCCTTCCCGGACAAACTCTCTGTGCTCTCGCATCAAACATCCATCTGGTCGTCACATCATAATGCATGCTGTCCGATTAGGCGCCAGCGGGTCTTCCCCGCCGGCGTGCAGGTTTTTTTGAGAACAAAGACGTCAAACCAACTTTACTGCAAGCCAGGGCCTTCCCGGACAGACTCTCTGTGCTCTCGCATCAAACATCCATCTGGTCATGACATCATGATGCAAGCTGTCCGATTAGGCGCCAGCGGGTCTTCCCCGCCGGCGTGCAGGTTTTTTTGAGAACAAAGACGTCAAACCAACTTTCCTGCAAGCCAGGGCCTTCCCGGACAGACTCTGTGCTCTCGCATCAATCATCCATCTGGTCATCACATCATGATGCAAGCTGTCCGATTAGGCGCCAGCGGGTCTTCCCCGCCGGCGTGCAGGTCTTTTTTTGAGAACAAAGACGTCAAACCAACTTTCCTGCAAGCCAGGGCCTTCCCGGACAAACTCTCTGTGCTCTCGCATCAAACATCCATCTGTTCATCACATCATGGTGCGTGCTGTCCGATTAGGCGCCAGCGGGTCTTCCCCGCCGGCGTGCAGGTTTTTTTGAGAACAAAGACGTCAACCCAACAGTTCCTGCAAGCCAGGGCCTTCCCGGACAGACTCTGTGCTCTCGCATCAATCATCCATCTGGTCATCACATCATGATGCAAGCTGTCCGATTAGGCGCCAGCGGGTCTTCCCCGCCGGCGTGCAGGTCTTTTTTGAGAACAAAGACGTCAAACCAACTTTCCTGCAAGCCAGGGCCTTCCCGGACAAACTCTCTGTGCTCTCGCATCAAACATCCATCTGTTCATCACATCATGGTGCGTGCTGTCCGATTAGGCGCCAGCGGGTCTTCCCCGCCGGCGTGCAGGTTTTTTTGAGAACAAAGACGTCAAACCAACTTTCCTGCAAGCCAGGGCCTTCCCGGACAAACTCTCTGTGCTCTCGCATCAAACATCCATCTGTTCATCACATCATGGTGCGTGCTGTCCGATTAGGCGCCAGCGGGTCTTCCCCGCCGGCGTGCAGGTTTTTTTAGAACAAAGACGTCAAACCAACTTTCCTGCAAGCCAGGGCCTTCCCGGACAGACTCTCTGTGCTCTCGCATCAAACATCCATCTGGTCATCACATCATGATGCAAGCTGTCCGATTAGGCGCCAGCGGGTCTTCCCCGCCGGCGTGCAGGTCTTTTTTTGAGAACAAAGACGTCAAACCAACTTTCCTGCAAGCCAGGGCCTTCCCGGACAAACTCTCTGTGCTCTCGCATCAAACATCCATCTGTTCATCACATCATGGTGCGTGCTGTCCGATTAGGCGCCAGCGGGTCTTCCCCGCCGGCGTGCAGGTTTTTTTGAGAACAAAGACGTCAAACCAACTTTCCTGCAAGCCAGGGCCTTCCCGGACAGACTCTCTGTGCTCTCGCATCAAACATCCATCTGGTCATGACATCATGATGCAAGCTGTCCGATTAGGCGCCAGCGGGTCTTCCCCGCCGGCGTGCAGGTCTTTTTTTGAGAACAAAGACGTCAAACCAACTTTCCTGCAAGCCAGGGCCTTCCCGGACAAACTCCCTGTGCTCTCGCATCAAACATCCATCTGGGCATCACATCATAATGCATGCTGTCCGATTAGGCGCCAGCGGGTCTTCCCCGCCGGCGTGCAGGTTTTTTTGAGAACAAAGAAGTCAAACCAA
>JASAMV010007587.1:0-46683 GCA_030248065.1 Rhynchonema sp. JSB1_4
GGATTCCGTACACATTTGAAGTTTGAGTGCATACAAATGTACTCAAACGTACTCAAACTTGTTCTTATAACATTTGAGTATGACTCAAACTTGTTCCTTGCGCACTCAAATGTGTTCAAACTTATTAGATATATGACCACCGTGATCATCGGTCACGACGCCATCGGGGACATCGAGGTCCCTATACTGGCGATTTTATTCGAAATGGTCAAAATGTTGGCCGATTCACGCCGATATTGATGTTTTCGACCACGGGGACGCCGAATATGGACTCGGTTAAGTGATCGGGACGACGGTCACGACGCCGTCGGGGTCATCGAGGTCCCGATACTGGCGATTTTATTCGAAATGGTCAAAATGTTGGCCGATTCACGCCGATATTGATGTTTTCGACCACGAGGATGCCGAATTTGAACTCAGTTAAGTCATCCGGTCAACGGTCACGACGCCGTCGGGGTTATCGAGGTCCCGATACTGGCGATTTTGTTCGAAATGGTCAAAATGTTGGCCGATTCACGCCGATATTGATGTTTTCGACCACGAGGATGCCGAATTTGAGCTCAGTTAAGTGATCGGGACGACGGTCACGACGCCGTCGGGGTCATTGAGGTCCCGATACTGGCGATTTTATTCGAAATGGTCAAAATGTTGGCCGATTCACGCCGATATTGATGTTTTCGACCACGAGGATGCCGAATTTGAACTCAGTTAAGTCATCCGGTCGACGGTCACGACGCCGTCGGGGTCATCGAGGTCCCGATACTGGCGATTTTATTCGAAATGGTCAAAATGTTGGCCGATTCACGCCGATATTGATGTTTTCGACCACGAGGATGCCGAATTTGAACTCAGTTAAGTCATCCGGTCGACGGTCACGACGCCGTCGGGGTCATCGAGGTCCCGATACTGGCGATTTTATTCGAAATGGTCAAAATATTGGCCGATTCACGCCGATATTGATGTTTTCGACCACGAGGATGCCGAATTTGAGCTCAGTTAAGTGATCGGGACGACGGTCATGACGCCGTCGGGGTCATCGAGGTCCCGATACTGGCGATTTTATTCGAAATGGTCAAAATGTTGGCCGATTCACGCCGATATTGATGTTTTCGACCACGAGGATGCCGAATTTGAACTCAGTTAAGTCATCCGGTCAACGGTCACGACGCCGTCGGGGTTATCGAGGTCCCGATACCGGCGATTTTGTTCGAAATGATCAAAATGTTGGCCGATTCATGCCGATATTGATGTTTTCGACCACGAAGATGCCGAATTTGAACTCATTTAAGTAATCCGGTCAACGGTTACGACGCCGTCGGGGTCATCGAGGTCCCGATACTGGCGATTTCATTCGAAATGGTCAAAATGTTGGCCGATTCACGCCGATATTGATGTTTTCAACCACGAGGATGCCGAATTTGAGCTCAGTTAAGTGATCGGGTCGACGGTCACGACGCCATCGGGGTCATCGAGGTCCCGATACTGGCGATTTTATTCCAAATGGTCAAAATGTTGGCCGATTCACGCCGATATTGATGTTTTCGACCACGGGGATGCGAAATTTGGACTCAGTTAAGTGATCGGGTCGACGGTCACGACGCCATCGGGGTCATCGAAGTCCCGATACTGGCGATTTTATTCGAAATGGTCAAAATGTTGGCCGATTCACGCCAATATTGATGTTTTCGACCACGAGGATGCCGAATTTTAACTCAGTTAAGTGATCGGGTCGACGGTCACGACGCCATCGGGGTCATCGAGGTCCCGATACTGGCGATTTTATTCGAAATGGTTAAAATGTTGGCCGATTCACGCCGATATTCATGTTTTCGACCACGGGGATGCCGAATTTGGATTCGGTTAAGTGATATATTGCCATATGTACTCGCACATTCCCAGCACGACAAGCCGAGATAGGCGAAATATAACTATTCAGAACTATTTGGCTCTCATGCTCAGCTTTACTTTGAAAAATAACTGTGGAAGCTGCGGTAGTTTCAGTTCACTCTGTCGTCAAATGTACTCGCACATCCCCAGGATGACAGTCCGAGGAAAGTGAAATAAAATTATTCTGAACTCATTGGTTCTCACGTTAAAGTTCACTTTGAAAGGTAATTGTGGATGTTGCGTAGCTTCAGTTCACAATGCTGCGGTTGTTTTAGTTAAATCTGTTGCCATATTTACTCACACATTCCCAGCATGACAAGCCGAGATAGGCGAAAAAAAATTATTCAGAACTATTTGGTTCTCATGCTCAGATTCACTTTGACAAATAACTGCGGAAGCTGCGGTACCTTCAGTTTAATCTGTCGTCATATGTACTCGCACATCCCCAAGATGACAGGCCGAGGAAAGTGAAATAATATTTTTCAGAACAATTTGGCTCTCAGCTTCACTTTGAAAAACAACTGCGGATGCTGAGGTAGTTTCATTTCAATCTGTCGTCATATGTACTCGCACATCCCCAGGTTGCCAGCCCGAGGAAAGTGAAATAAAATTATTCAGAACTCTTTGGTTCTCACGTTAAGGTTCAATTTGAAAGGTAATTGTGGATGTTGCCGTAGTTTCAGTTCACAATGCTGCGGTTGTTTTAGTTAAATCTGATGCCATATGTACTCACGCATTCCCAGCATGACAAGCCGAGATTGGCGAAATAAAATTATTCAGAACTATTTGGCTCTCACGCTTAGCTTCACTTTGAACAATAACTGCGGATGCTGAGGTAGTTTCAGTTCAATCTGTCGTCATATGTACTCGCACATCCCCAGGTTGCCAGCCCGAGGAAAGTGAAATAAAATTATTCAGAACTCTTTGGTTCTCACGTTAAGGTTCAATTTGAAAGGTAATTGTGGATGTTGCCGTAGTTTCAGTTCACAATGCTGCGGTTGTTTTAGTTAAATCTGATGCCATATGTACTCACGCATTCCCAGCATGACAAGCCGAGATTGGCGAAATAAAATTATTCAGAACTCTTTGGCTCTCACGTTAAGCTTCACTTTGAACGGTAATTGTGGATGCTGCCGTAGTTTCAATTCAAACTGTCATCATTTGTACTCGCACATCCCGAGAATGACAGGCCGAGGAATGAGAAATAAAATTATTCAGAACTCTTTGGTTTTCACGTTAAGCTTCACTTTGAACGGTAACTGTAGATGCTGCCGTAGATTTAGTTCAATCTGTCGTCATATGTACTCGCACATCTCCAGGATTACAGGCCGAGGAAAGTGAAATAAAATTATTCAGAAGTATTTGGCTCTCACGCTTAGCTTCACTTTGAAAAATAACTGTGGATGTTGCGGTAGTTTCAGGTCAATCTGTCGTCATGTGCACTCGCTCATGTCCAGGATTACACGCCGTGGAAAGTGAAATGAAATTATTCGGACTCACGTTCAGGTTCACTTAGAAATGTAATCGTGTTTCGCTTCAAACTGTCGTCATATGTACTCGCACAGCCCCAAGATAACAGGTCGAGGAATGTGAACTAAAATCATTCGGTACTTTTTGGTACTCACGCGCAGTTATACTTTGAAAGTAACTATGGATGCTACCTGTGCTCATAGCTTTACCGCAAAGGTAATTGTGGATGCTGCGATATGCTCAGCTCATATCGATCGAATGACGAGCCGAAGAGAGGGAAATACGATTCAGTACTCTTTGGTGCTCACGCACATTTTGCAAAAGGTAACCATAGTTACGATTTAGCCTTGTGGGCACGCATTGCGTTAGATCTGTGGATGCAGTTTCGGCCCATAATGCCAGACTGCAATAGCGCCCTGGGCCTTGTCAATGACAAAAGCGCCAGTGGTTACCACCATAAACCGAGAATGCTCCAGCTCAACCATAGTTACTGTGGTATGCCCCTGACTTTTGTGTCCTTGAGTGATGTTAAAAGTGCCCTATTGCCTATCAGTTTGATCTTTTTCATCGGCACCCCACGAGCTCAACCATGCAGATTTTGCTCTTCAGATCAACGACGCGCGGTTCAAATACGGACGGTGACGTTGCTGTTGATGAAGCATTCCCCGTGTCCTCAAGGGGCTGATGCCGGCACCTCGATGACCCCGACGACGTCGTGACCGTCGACCCGATCACTTAACCCAGTCCAAATTCGGCATCCTCGTGGTCGAAAACATCAATATCGGCGTGAATCGGCCAACATTTTGACCCTTTCGAATAAAATCGCCAGTATCGGGACCTCGATGACCCTGATGGCGTCGTGACCGTCGACCCGATCACTTAACTGAGCTCAAATTCGGCATCCTCGTGGTCGAAAACATCAATATCGGCGTTAATCGTCTAACATTTTGACCATTTCGAATAAAATCGCCTGTATCGGGACCTCGACGACCCCGATAGCGTCGTGACCGTCGACCCGATCACTTAACCGAGTCCAAATTCGGCATCCTCGTGGTCGAAAACATCAATATCGGCGTGAATCGGCCAACATTTTGACCATTTCGAATAAAATCGCCAGTATCGGGACCTCGACGACCCCGATAGCGTCGTGACCGTCGACCCGATCACTTAACTGAGCTCAAAATCGGTATCCTCGTGGTCGAAAACATCAATATCGGCGTGAATCGGCAAACATTTTGACCATTTCGAATAAAATCGCCAGTATCGGGACCACGATGACCCCGATGGCGTCGTGACCGTCGACCCGATCACTTAACTGAGCTCAAATTCGGAATCCTCGTGGTCGAAAACATCAATATCGGCGTGAATCGGCAAACATTTTGACCATTTCGAATAAAATCGCCTGTATCGGGACCTCGACGACCCCGATAGCGTTGTGACCGTCGACCCGATCACTTAACCGAGTCCAAATTCGGCATCCTCGTGGTCGAAAACATCAATATCGGCGTGAATCGGCCAACATTTTGACCATTTCGAATAAAATCGCCAGTATCGGGACCTCGATGACCCCGACGGCGTCGTGGCCGTCGACCCGATCACTTAACTGAGCTCAAAATCGGTATCCTCGTGGTCGAAAACATCAATATCGGCGTGAATCGGCAAACATTTTGACCATTTCGATTAAAATCGCCAGTATCGGGACAACGATGACCCCGATGGCGTCGTGACCGTCGACCCGATCACTTAACTGAGCTCAAATTCGGAATCCTCGTGGTCGAAAACATCAATATCGGCGTGAATCGGCAAACATTTTGACCATTTCGAATAAAATCGCCTGTATCGGGACCTCGACGACCCCGATAGCGTTGTGACCGTCGACCCGATCACTTAACTGAGCTCAAATTCGGCATCCTCGTGGTCGAAAACTCCAATATCGGCGTGAATCGGCCAACATTTTGACCATTTCGAATAAAATCGCCAGTATCGGGACCTCGATGACCCCGATGGCGTCGTGACCGTCGACCCGATCACTTAACTGAGCTCAAATTCGGCATCCTCGTGGTCGAAAACACCAATATCGGCCGGAATCGGCCAACATTTCGACTATTTCAAAGAAAATCGCCGGTAGCGGGACCTCGATACCCCCGATGGTGGTCATATATCTAATAAGTTTGAGTAGCATTTGAGTGCCCAAAGAACAAGTTTGAGTCGTACTCAAACTTCATAGAAAACATTTGAGTATCATTTGAGTCAAAACGAGAAGTCATTTGAGTGCGTGTAAAAGATAGGAGAAAAAAAGTCATTTGAGTATGTACTCAAACTTTTCTATGTTAATACACAGCAAACATTTGATGTACTCAAACTTTTGCCATGTACTCAAATGTATGCGGAATCCCTGTGTTTTGCCGACGTGGTCTTGTGTCCTTTCTTCCACTGTTTCCAAGTGTTCTCTTCTTTCGCTCAGAAACGTCGAATAGCTCAAACCGGTTTTATTATTCAATTTGCCGCCCCACGAATTTGAAAAACATTGACTCTCACCTCACAGTAATTCGCAGTCGGAACGCAGATATACACGTGTGTTCATCGCAAGTTTTGTATCGCAGTGTATTGTTGTTGTCTGCACAAAACGGTGTCAGTGTGAAGGAAGGGACAAAAGCTCCGTAAAGCTAAAATCCTGACTCATAATTATGAAAATGAATTATTGTATACATTCCCAATTTCTGGCCTCAGGCTGACTTTGCATATGCCAACCTTATTTGCTCAAATACAAATCTAAACACTCATCACCTACTTATAGTTTCTAACAACCGTGTTCCGATGAGGCAAATTTTTTCAGTAATTGATGATATAGATCGGTACCGTCTAACCTTGAGCGCCCACCCACGCAATGTCCTGTCCCCAAGTCCGATAAAACGCAAATTGAGTGACCCAGTTGCGTACGCCCGTAACCCAAAGACCCGGGGTGTCGCGTAGGCTGATTTCTGTGCAAAAAAACAGGTCCGTAAATGCATGGTCTTCTGCTGCCATACCATGGTATACTTGTATATTCCGTTTTGTGTGTCATCTGGATAAACATTTCAGCACATTTACGCAGCAGTTGCAATCTTGCATTGCATTTTTGTGATTGCTGTAAAAAACAAATATGAACGGTAATCATGGAATCGATTTTGGGCCGTATAAATTTTGAAGGCAAGTCCATTATTGGCATGCACTTGGCTTGGGCACAGGCAAACTTCGGTTGAGCTGTATTTGTGATAGGGTTGGCGCACTAATTTCGACCGGAGAAATAACCCCCAGCATAAAAGTCGTTCTCCTGCACCAAATGAACAACTTTTACGCTGGTCAAAATCAGTGCACCAGCTGTATCACAGAACCACAGCACAAACAAAATTCGCCCACGCCAGGCCAACGGAAAATCGATTTTTGCCCTCGCAAAATCGATACAGCCCTTGTTTGGTCGCCTACTTCTGGTCTCCTCCATGTATTGTCGGTACGCCCGAGCCCAGTACTGGGTGCCTGCGGCGCCCAAGCAAATCGGACTGTTCTCGAATTCGTGCACAACAGCGTCGATCCTGTCCCGCTCGGCACTTTGGATCATGTCCGGCACGTTGTTGAAGACGATCTCGGCCTGCGAGTGGACGATTTCGCTTTGAAAGTTTGATGGGACTTTGGTTTTTGGAAGTTTCAACGGGATAGAGGCTTTGTGTGACTGATAAATATTCCGCGACTTTTCAGGCCAGGCCAAGTTCACTTTCATAAATCTAATTAGCTGCACTCTCAGACTGGTTGGTCGTGTTGTAATTACGTATGTACATGCACTAATTTTCAAAATAAAAAAAAACTGAAAATTGCTCCACTAACGGTAGCGCCAGCATTTCCGAAATATTTTTGAATCAACCGAAAATGCAGCGCCACCGGTGTGTCGAATGGTACGCATTTGTGGAACTCGAGTCCTTGTTTCAGATGGACGCAGCCGTAAATGGCACCGGATGCATAAATCAGGAATAGTGCAAGTATGAACATTTTTGACAGCGGATGCAGCAGCGCTGGCCCGTATACTTGACGAAAAAATGTTGATGTCGCGCCCAAAGAGGCATTATCAGAGCTTTGTTTGGTCTTCTTTGTTGATTCACGTGTTTCCATGGCATCGGTTTTTTCGTTTGCTTTGGGGGTGCGAGCATCTTTTGACCCGGCGTTGTGCAAGTAAACGGCGCCATTGATACTTTGGAGCTGGTAGTGTCCTGTGTGGAAGATAATTTTTTGAGCGCGTTTAGGTGAAATCGAGGTCAAGGACTACATACCAGATGATGACCAAAAATCTAAGTGTACCATTTGTGTCTCGTGTCGTCTCCCCTTTGTCTTCGACTGTCGCTTCGCCTTTCACACAGCAACAGCATGCATTTCGATTTTCGTGCTCCAAATGACCAAAATAAACCATGCACGCAGTGAAGAAGGTCACCTGTGGTCAACTATAAAACGTCTAAATCATAGAGTCAAAATCGATGCCCTTCCATAGAGCAGCGAACCCTTGAGAAAAAAAAACAACTGGAGTCAATTAAAATTCAAAGATTGGTCGACGTTTTACCTGGTATAAATAGTTGAACACAATGCAGCTTGCCGCGTACGCGCAGAACAACCGCACGACCATGATCGTTGTCAACGAGCCGCATGCGAAACTCAGCGCCGACGTTACGGACGTGATTGTGATCGCGACCGCGGCGTCCCCGAGCGCGTGACCCATCCGCTCTTCGACGGATTTCGATCGATCGGTGCTGTTCCAGCCAGCCACGAGAATGAACATGTCATCAACACCGACCGCTGTGAATGATTGGCAACATTTCTTGTCATTTTGATTCAGAAGGAGCGAGTACCATATTCCAAATAGCTGTTGCCTAATGACAAAGATTGACTGTGAACCACCAACTCACCTAGTGCCAAGAATGGAACTACCGCGCTGACGTCATCGAACGGGACCTTCAGCCACAGCATTAGTCCAAACCCTGAAAGTGGACCTGGGTTGCCATCACGAATGATCAATCGATCAATGTGCAACTTCAGAATTGTGTCCTCGAGATCTGTGGCAACTAACCACTTATAATACCGAAGAAAGCGGTGGTGATTCCGGCGATGGCTAACCACGGCTTGCTGATACGTCCATCGAAGCGAAATCTCGGGAAACCTGGAAATAGAAAACTTCATCAGTTCGGTTTATTGCATTTTTTGGGTATTGAAGTACAATGTGCCTGGTTAACAGTATATATGCGACGGTTCAGTCCCGGGACACAGGTTCAGGCCCGGCCGATTGAGGCCCGGCCGGAGCCTAAGCCTAAGCCTATAAATGGGTCTATGCTGGGCCTGAATCGTCCGGGCCTGAAATACTGCGCCTGAAAAGGCCGGGTCTGAATTTCCGGGCCTGAAAAGTCGCGGAATATAACAAACTTACCCAATATTGTACTGTCGCCATCGTACTTGATTTCCATCATGTTCAAGAGACAGAACGTGAACAACAAACAGAATGTCGCAACGAAACGCGGCTTCAAACGTTCGGTATTTTCTTGCAAGGCGTCCGAAATCGATTGATAGGAGACGGGAGCAATTTTGAGCAACTGTAAATGCTGGCATCACTAATGTCAAGCGGAAACGCCTTGCCTCGGTTGATATGGATATGATCTGATGCCAAAGTTTTGTTGCAAAAATACGTACATTGGTAGCACAACGACTTTACAAGAATTGGTCAAGTTTTTTCCCCGAATCGTAAAGAGGGAAAGTGACGGGGCAGTGACGCTGCGTGGCTTGATCGCACACAAAGCATGCAGTCACCAAAATGTTTCAGCAACGTGGGTGCTCTGCTGGATTATTTTTAGGAGAAAATGTTTTGTGAGAATCACAAATAGCGCAGTTGTTAAGAGCGACTGAACGTGAAAATCAGGATATTGATTTGATGAATTCTTATATGATCATTGTGCGACCAATACCACCTTCGACTGGTTGGTCTTCGGATACTCGTCGGCGCAGTACTTCAGCACGGCGTTGCCGAATTTGTCCGCGATTTCTTGCCACTCGGCTGAGTCACTTCGCAAATTCAGAATCATTCTGATCGCCGATACGTGCGATATCGTATCGTTCTCGTCCAGCCTCACGCCGCCGAGTACGTCCGCCAGGAACACCGGACTGCCCGTTTTCGGCCGCGCCATTGGATAACCTAAATATGGGCGCGTTCAACAAGTCCTAATCACAGTCGATTGCATAACAGATTTGTCTTGTGGGTGCGGGTAAGCCATGGTTGCTATCCATGTCTGGTCATGAATCTTATCAGAAACTCTGGAGTCGACAGCTTTTTATGATCCCATTTTAGCAGAGGAAAAACTTGGTCACATTTTAGCAGCGACTGTGTTGCTTTGGTGCCGCTGCCTCAGCCAATTCATGTGTCAGGAAGTATCAGAATACTATTACTCAGCTCGCATTATGTTGCCGTGTGATTACCACCCCCAGTGTGAAAAAGCCTTGGCTTATGGTTATCTTCCCGAGAAATTTTAGTGGATGTGGATTTTAGTCACCTGTTTTTGCGAGTGTTAAACAGTGCCATGTATTCTATTTTTGCCCAGGCAATGAGCAGAAGAATACCGATGCTTGTTGCTGAAAACGTGTCGAACACCACTTGACCGTATTTCATCCGGGACTATCAACGGGTGCATTTTTAGCAAGAATTACATAGGCCAGACCAAACATTCACGCCGAAATCAATAAGCAATCAACAGCCCAGCGATCCACCAAAGAACCGCGCTATATTATTTACAGTTCATCAAATTTCGAATCCCGCACCAACCGATGTGCACTCCGCGTTTTTTGTAAAATTCTCGTTCTGTCAATATGCTGAACGGACCATCCGCCTGCACGGTACGATCGCATCGACCCCAGAATGCCAGACAAACGCTGTGACTCCGATTGGCCGCGTTCTGGTACCTGCGAAGCATTTTTGCGCAGACACAACGTGCGGCGATAATATTTATCATATATTTTTTTCTGGCCTGTTTTGTACCTGTACTCAATCCCGTTGTGTATCACGCTGACGTTTTCGGATAGATGAGTTTCAACGACTGCCATCGCGTCCAAAAAATCGTCGTCCAATAGATTGCAAGCTGCTTCCGAGCCCGCCGGGCATTTTTGTGCGGCAACGAACACTGAAAAGATACAGCGACGAAGTTTGCAGTTGCACACGACATACAAGACCTTATCCGCCGTGTTGGCCAAACAACCAACCGCATCTAATTGAAAAACGGCCCTCAACATTACCAACAGCACTTATACCTAAGGACACCATTCGCTCGAATTTGAAGTTTTTTCCCGGCATGAACTCGTTCGGGTTAAGGGGCCAGTGTTGTTCAATGACGTCAACCTCGTAGTAGGATTTCGCGTTCGCAGGCGTTAAGCCGTGTATCTGAAACGTTCTAAGCATTGAGAGCGCAAATTTCGGCATTGATTTTCTGACATTTTCTTTGCATCTCCGAAAGATACGAATGTATAGGGTGACACATCAATACTGGAAACATTTTGAGGCGTGTTTTGTGTGAGAACTTCGTTTGCTGATTTCCTTTAATGGATGAGCTACACGTGTGATTAAATCCAGACGACTTGCGTTTCAGTTTATGCTTCCAAAAAAAGCGGACGTGCACTTGCCTCAACGCACGCTAAAGTACATAGCTGCCTCACCAACAAAAAACGTTTCCATTTTTTGTTGTGTCACCCTGTACGCTGTGCACAGCGGTAGTAAACATATGCAGAAACCGTCAGCTAGCTGAACCAACCGCATCAACATGTTTGATTTCGTTTATCCACCGAATCGAATAGCCCAGTACGCACGTCACAACAATCGGTGTCAGCAGCACAAAATAGAACAACGGCTTTGATACGGCCAGTTTGCGTCCATAAGCCGTGAATAAACGAGTAAACGCCCGCTCTATGATCATGGCACAGCTGACTGAATGGTTACTTTCTTGCTTGTTTTCCTGAAATGATGACTGGGGCAGAGTATCGCAAGTTGAGTCAGCTGGAATATGAAGAAAATTGTGATCTAACAGTAAATAAATCACAGTTTACTCAACCATAGTGCTTCTGTGAAGTCATCTATGCTTCCAGCGAAAAATTATTTCGCTGTAGTCAAAAAAAACAAAAATTCAATTCAGAACAATTTCAATCAGCTGCGTCAACCACAACTGTGATTGCGTTTTTGTCAGTGACAAATTGCTGCCCATTTTCCTGCACTTTCTAACATCACGTACGCATGTAACATGTGCCTATTGCAGAGGTCATGCACTGTTTTAAAATATAAAATACCATCTATGTCGTGAAGGAACACCTAAGTACTCTGATGTGATGCCGCCGTTCATAGTTGTAAATCAGCGTGTGAAAAAAACGTCAGTTAACTTTTAGTTGTGGAGGCAGTACACTTTGACGGTAAATACTGGTGCGATCAAGTATGAGCGCGACCGACTCAAAGCAGTTTACTGCGTTGACAAACAGGAGGATCGACAAATATATGCATTTGTTTCTTGTTTTCTATCGCATGATTCCGCTATTGCCCTGTTGCTTGCCGGTGTGTTTTTTTGTGAACCTCCAAATGGTATTTCAAGATGCAGTGAGGGTGCAGCCATTTCAATGCGGGTGAGGGACGTGGGTCTGAGAAAATGTATAGTCCAGCCACGAACTCATGAGACGACTTTTTTTTAAATTGGCTTGTGCGGATCCAATAATGTTCCGGTTCCACGTGTTTCGGAAATGAAAGAAAGAGAAACGTATGTATTTTTTAAAGTACGCTCTCCACCTCGGTGCGTAAATTCCCTTTTGACTCCCAAAACATTTGTGTGTTGAACAACGCTGCTGTTCGCGTAAGCACGCAACAAATTGAGGTCAGCCAGCTGGAAGTTGTCATCATGTCTCTCAGCCCGATCTCTTTCTTTTGTTTGCGAAAACCCGTGTAACCGGTGCATTTTTGAGTCTGGCCAGGCAAGCTTTGAAAAAAGTCGTCTCATGAGCTGGTGGTGTGACTATAACACACACACACACACACACACACACACACACACACACACACACACACACACACACACACACACACACACACACACACACACACACACACACACACACACACACACACACACACACACACACACACACACACACACACACACACACACACACACACACACACACACACACACACACACACACACACACACACACACACACACACACACACACACACACACACACACACACACACACACACACACACACACACACACACACGCACACGCACACGCACACGCACACGCACACGCACACGCACACACACACACACACACACACACACACACACACACACACACACACACACACACACACACACACACACACACACACACACACACACTTTTGAGTTGTGTTTTGAATTTGACTGCCACTTTTGCCACCATCAGCTGTAACACATGACTCACCTGTTCCTGGCTGCAACGGGTTTCAAAACGGCGTTGCCTTTCATATGACTGCCAGGCTGCGCAGTAAGTACTACGGAAAAACGTGAGCGCAGCAGCGTTCGTCAGCTGTTTTGTGCGAAACCCGGCACAAGTTTCGCGCGCGTTGTTCTGGACGAGATGAAAAAGCGCCCCGCTGTAATTGTTGTGTTCCGGTGTTCTGTCAAGTTTCAAATTGGTTTTTAAGTTGCTCTAGTCCAATTTCAGGCGGCATCACTTTAATTCCAGCCGTCAAGTTTGGACATATCGAAAGTTTGGCGTTTCTCTGTATGGCAATAGAGTAGAGGGCTCATGAGGTCCCGGCTTCCCATCACTTCCCCGCCATCTGGTCAGTTGGAACAGGAACCAGGGATTGTGTGAACCGAATCAGCGACTGCAGCGCTATAAACTTCGTTATGGGATACGGATCTGGGAGGTCGTGTTCCCACTGTAGTTCACAGTAAATGATTCAGGCTACACGTTTGGAAATAAGTTTTCGGAAAAAAATTATGACCATTGGTGTTGCACAGAAACTTTTAAGTCACGGTTGGCGGTTTATATAAGCTGCACTTAATTCAACAGTATTTTTTTAGTGGAACAGGCAAGAAACCTTTTCAGTTGGTTATGATCCACTGGGTGTTGGGAATAATATCAGTAAGTTAAACAAGCCCGTCAGTATCACTATCAAGTGCAGAGTCTGTACCCGGCAAAGAAAATCTCGAAGCCCCGCAAGTACCGATGCTGTGTCTTTTCTTTTTCTTTGTTGTTATATGAACATTTATAAGTCGACAAGGCTGTCAAAATTATAAGCCCGTTTACAGATCCAATTAGAGATTTGCTGGCTCGTGAAAATTTCGCTCTTTTTTCGCGAAAGCGAAGCCAAATTTTTGAGAGCGGGTAACCCATCCCAAGGGCCAAGGTATGGGGAATCCGTGACATCATGGGACCTACTCGTGCATCATCCTACACACACGACACGGACGCATGACATTGTGCTGACGTCGCCGTATTGTTGTTCTGATTGATTCAATTTGATCGGTCCTGACTGATACTGTGTTGCATACGAAAGTTGTGGGCGCAATGCATGGTATCTGAGCCGCACCCAAGGAGTGCCAGAAATGCGCACACGACATCAGTACTGTATAAGCCCAATTACCTGTTTCTGGTAACATTGTACTGCAGATATAAAATCCAAAAAGAATCTGATTTGAGGCAAAGCAAAACACAATAATGGTCTGTTGATCTCACTTGACATTCTTGCTTCGGGAAATTTGGATAATTGTAAAGACAATAACAATTGCAATAAGGTTCATGTAAGGTCTAGCTGTGTTTATGGTTTCCTGAAACCATCTACATATAATAACAGAGTGATCCCATGACCGATGACCTGCTTGTTCTGATACTAAAAGATCTTATCATCAAGATAATCAAAGTTGGCTGAGTTTGTTTGCCCGGCTTCGCTTGCAGCGAAAGGTCTGAATGTTGATTTATTCATATCTTTATTCCCTTGTGCCTGCGTGCAAACATTTTTTGCAGTTTAGGTGCATTTAGACGACATTTACATAGGTGCGTTTAGACGCTCGCGCCTAAATGGACCTAAATATTGCGTTTTTTGCTGTGACGGGTTTAGTCCCGAGGCACTTTGATAAGTTTTGTTCTTTACCCGCCCACGTACGAATCATGCAACGGTATACAATGAAACCAGTTAGTGATATGACAGCAACAGAAGCTTTCATCGTTATATTTGGGGCGCAAATTTTCAGCGGTGATTTATTCTTGTTTTCACCATGTGTATGTTGGCAAGTTAAAGGGTTTGCTCGCTTGAAATCTAACGATTCATGAGCTTTTGCCTTGTTTTCAATAAAAATGGTCCGAAATTAATTTTCTTCCCAATTCGGCCGATTCAATCGTTCCAAACTCGGCCGATTTCGGTCCGATTGGACCAACTTCGGTGGCATTTTGATCGCGCGGGTCTCAGCTACATGTACACGATGAATTTATAAACAGAGCAAATTTAGCAATGAGTCCCTCTTTAGCGTTGGCACATGAATCGTCTTTATCGCATTCAGAGCTATTTCAAACAAGCCACACAAAATGAATGCAGCCAACTCCAGCGCGAGCGAAAGTCATGACGTGCCCTTCAACCTGACCGCCTACCCCAACTTCACGACCCCGATCGCGGTCACGTCATCGAGCCTGATCCTATTGTGTACCGGCGGTTTTGTGCTGCACCTAAACTGCGTGTGCACATTGTGCCGCTCAAAGTCGCTCGATCGTGACATCAAGATGCTGCTGTTGCACGCCTGTATTCTCTCGCTAATCGCGGTCGCCGACTTGAACTATCGCGCTATCGACTCCATCGTCAATCTGCATGAACCCACATTGGTTGGTTGAGCTACGTATATAAGGAAAATTAATCATGATCAAATGGCGATGAAACCTAGAGTTACAGGAACGAGATGTTACCCTTCACCAAGATTTGGAAAGAAGACAGTTTTAACGATGAATCCTTCACATGATTTATTGACTTGGCACTCACATTGGAAACCTAGATTATCAGGAGAAATAATGCACGTAGCCTTGAAGCATGTGCCTGCACGGTTGCCTGTAGTGTATAAGGGCAACTTTGAGCAGCAGCCAGACCGCGTTTCCGCAGCTCAGTTGGTAGGGCAACTGGCTATCCGGACCTGGTGGCTGTGAGGTCGGAGGTTCGAGTCCTTCCGGGAGCATACGTTTGGCATGGCGGTTCAGAGTTCACACAGGACACCATTCAAACTATTATAGTCTGTTGACTATATTTTGACATAGTGTATAAGCCCCATTCAGCGATGCTTGGAGCGGGCTGGGGTCTAAATGAATGAATGTTTTCTAAATGAATGTTTCATTCATTGCCAACTCATTCGCAGAGCCATTGAACATGGCTGGTGTTGTGCGATGACAGGCCACGTGTTTTTGCTCCACACAGCAAGCAATGTTCAAACGGTCTTTGCCTGAATTGGCAATGCCTGGAACACTCACTAAGAATGGCGTCGACCCAGCCCGCTCCAAACATCGCTGATTGGGGCTTATACACAATGCAGAAATATAATCAACAGACTATGTCGATACACACCTTTCGTTGCAGTACAACTCGGTATCGTGTGCTTGGCGTAACATGATCTATGGGCTATCATCGAGGGCTGCCGCGTTCACAGTCAGTGCGATCGCTTTCCAGCGCTGGTTGGTCAATCGTCGTCTGCTGACCGTGACCGCAGCCAATCACTATTCAGCAGCAGCCGACTACCGTATCCCGGCCTGCATTTCGCACGTTTTTCTCTTCATCGCTTATTTGTTGTCGGCTGCGTTCACAATCGTGATGTTTGTTGGTGGTTATCAGAATGTGGACGTGGTCCAACCGACCCTGTTTTGCTACCAAGCGCTCGCTTGGTTGACGATGGTGAATTCTCCGTTGGGTCGAATCATCCCCCTAACAATTCTAATCATTCGTTTCTCGAGTTGGCTCACTTTCGAGTTCGTTGCGCGTAGGGTGAGAGCGACTTGGGCCGAATTCGAGAAGACCGGAACGCAGCAGAATCTGGAAACACGGCTGTTCCTGAAACGTTCGCTGACTCTGACGAGATGTTTACGGGCTAGTTACCGGCTGTATCTGGGCCTTTCGCTTGTCATGATGTTCGCCCGCTTAATGGCATCGAAAACCGTAACGGACGCAACTGCGAAGTCGTACGTGGATGTGATCGTTTCGATGGTGTTTGAAGGTGTGAAAATTCTGTGTTTTGGCGTCTGGCTGCCCAGTCAACTTTTGATCCATCTTGAGCCGTCCAGCACGTGGATCAAAACCAAACTTTGTCGTTGCTTGAACACGAAGGTGCATGCGCATGAAAATCAGGCAACCGATCAGGCCAACGTGTACATGAACCAACTAGCGGCTCAATGGTCGGTCCAGTACAAGAAAGCCGTCGTGCATCATGCTTAAAAAATGTCACTGCGCTGGAAACTTTTTTTGTCAATTTTTTCTCCGACATTGTTTCAAACGACTGTGTTTTGTGTGATGGAATTGTGTCAATTTCAATTTTGAAGTAAATCGTTGGGCAATTATTTTGTTCATTTAGTCTGAGGTTCCGATTTCAGAATTTAGTAACAACGCATGTTCGTGGTTTAATGACGTTCAAAACCATTATCTGATGTGCTTTTATCTGTGTAGCTCATAAATATGTGTGGGAGAAATACCAATAGTGTCATTGACGTCTTAATCCCATCAGTTTTTTCTGAAGTCAATAGCAGGATAACTTTGCAAACATAATCAACCAAATCTAACGTGCAAAATCCAGACTTTTGTGTCCACACACAGTGGTTAATAAAAAATCTCATTACTGTAGCGTCATTTTTAATTAAAATTAATTCTAGCCAAAATCTGCACAACGCGATAAATGAGCGCTCAAGTACAAAGAAGGGGTACTTTTGTTACATGATGTGCTCTAAGTGCATAAAGGCTTCATTTTTTGGAGTGTTTCGCTTATCATCTATCACACATGGCGTTTCATACAAGCGTAGCTTTATTAATCTCGTTCAACAGAGAAACGTATGAGTATAATACACTGAAAAAAATCTTTGATTGGATTACCTTGTGTTTTGCACAGGCCTGCCTCAAACTTTATCATGTTTTTCTGCTCCTGTGAAAAATGTATATACCACGTGAAACATCACAAAGCAAATCCATTTCCCAAATCTGGGTTTCTGATGCGTATGTACCTACATAGTCTTCATTTTCTGAAAAAAAATGGCCGCCAACAAGTGCGGTCAGGATTCAATTGTAGAGTCACTTTAAGATGAAAACCATGAAAGCACATGCACACGTGCTGCCTGTAGCAAAGTCGAGTCCAAATTGGAGAAGCTGCAAGAATTACACCAAGTCATCTGATGAAATAAATGGTGTTTGACTTTTTGAAGTCGTGCGAAGAACAGCAACAATATCAAAAGTCTGCAACTACAAAGCTGTTAGTCTGTGTTGAATTGAGAAGCATATCCAGTCGGAGAAAATCACGGATTGCAGATACACATATGTATACCTGGCACTAACACGACCCTTGTCCATGTCCCGGCAATTTTTATGAGTCTTTCCATTAGCTTTTATTGGTGGATAAAGCATTTTTGTGGGGAAATTGCTGCTGAGTCATGATCATAATAGAGCTGAGAACACAAGGTGAGCAAAGATGTCAGACAATAAGTTCGGAACGAATAATGAGCGTTGCACTCTTCTTTAACTTGGCACACCATTACATTTTTCACTATAAACGTAATGCCCGAAACCGGTATTACATCATGAGCAACTTATCACAAAAGTTATACAGAAGCAGTCGTCAGGCTACTGCAATGAGTTTCGCTGTTCTTTGACAGAGCACATGATTACTGCACATATAGTCCAACCACGTGTTCATGAGACGACTCTTTTTTAAGCTTGCTTGGACAAATTCAAAAATGCGCCGGTTACACGGGTTTTCGCAAATAAAAGAAAGAGATTGGGCCGAGAGCATGAAGACAAGTTCCTGCTGGCTGACTTCAATTTGTTGCGTGCTTACGCGGACAGCAACATCGTTCAACACACAAATAAATGTTTTGGGAGTCAAAAGGGAATTTACACATCGAGGTTGAAGAGCGTGTTTTTAAAAAATACATGCACTTCTATTTCTTATATTTCCGAAACACGTGGAACCGGAACATTATTGGATCCGTTCAGGACAACTTCAAAATAAGTCGTCTCATGAGTTCGTGGTTGGACCATACGTTTTTACAGTGCGCTCAACGCTCGCAACTGGTATTGCACAAACAAACAGCTGGCCAAAAAGTCATTTGTGCTGCTGACGCATTTCAAATTGTAATTTAAAGAAATATTGCGAAACATGTTACGTTCGGAGGGGTAACGTGTGGTCAAAAAGACCATTTACCACAGACTAATTTTGAGCTGACGCCTGATTTTGTATTTTAAGGTGCAACTTTAGCATGAGATTCACAAGAATTAGAATAGCGTTTAGCGATTGAAGTCTTACCTTACTGCCCTGTACCATACTGTCTCGAATCCTCCACACCATCTGCTTGATTCAAATCTCTTATGGCATTGGATTCCTAATACGAGCAGCTTTTTGGCTACGCCTTGCTGTGGAAGTTACAATCAACTGTCGAAAAACGGCAAAGGTCAGTCCGTAAATAGCAATTTATTCAAGTACATTGCAACTAGCTGGTGTGCCCTGGGCTGACCGTTTGCCATTGGATTACAAACACAAAATTAGGATGAATATTATCCCTGATCAGCATCACAAGCGTCCAGTCGTCAGCGTAAGGCGTCAAATTCGGTCGTCAACACTTAAACAGCCCCGAATGAACGCGAAAAACGGCTGAGTTTTGTCGTCAAATCTTTTCGTGAAGTTAAGCAACAATACAATGAGCGCGAGAAATAATACATCTGATAGGTGATGGCAGTGGTGTCGTTGAGAAATCGAAATTTTCCCATACCCAGCCCAATTTTCGGGAAATTTCCCATACATACCCCCAAAAATCAAAAATTTCCCATACCATGGGGGGGGGGTTTTCCAAAAACTCAAAAATTTCCCATACCCGAGGGTGGGGGTTTTGAAAAAAATGACCCCAAAAATCTTCTAAAAGTGCCAAAATTGGTCTAAAAAGTGCTTAAAACAGAGTTTTATTGCGGTAGTAAGCGATTTTTGACATTTTTGGACGAAAAATGGCCAATTTTGGTACTTCTCGGGGTCAAAAAGTCATTTCTTACTGGTGCTTGTTCCAAAAGTGAAAAATTTCCCATACCCCATACCCCCGGCCGATTTCCCATACCCCATACCAGGGGGGGTAACCCCCCCCCCCAACGACACCACTGGGTGATGGAAAGATTTGACGCGGTGATTTGACGACATTACTATAAGGCTGCGATTAGATAAACGCGGAATGGCAAGTTTCTGTATTCCGCATTCCGCGTTTGTCTGCTCACTTTGCGGAATTTTGAATTACTGCAAGTAAATTTATGCTTTACGCAACATTTTGAGGTCAGCACGCTGGAGTTGTCATCGTCACCCAAGCACGCACCATTCCGCAAAGGCGAGCAGATAAACGCGGAATGCGGAATACAGAAACTTGCCATTCCGCTTTTATCTGCTCACCAATTTCCGCATTCCTCGTTTATCGGCTCAAGCCTGAGCCTGAAAAACAATATTACATGGCGTTTGGGCTTAGACGACAACGAGAGTTGATGATCTGAGTGAACAACATCAATATCAGTTTCGTCCCCAGCTAAGTTATCACATCACTGGGCTGTCGGCGTTTCAGGTTTCGGAAAGCGATATTCACGCTGGTGATCACATCAAAATTCATATTCCGTTATTGACATCGAACCGGATCCGCGATGCATTTTATCACATGGTTTTTTGTTGTATTAGCGACCGAGATCCAACGTTGCAACAGTCAGCAGGTGAAAATAAGAGTTTACAGGGTCTTCATTTGCAACCGAGAGATCTTTTGGCCATATAAATTAATACATACCAAACACGGTATGCTTCAACATGGCACATCTAGTCTATAATTTTCGTCATGATGGCTCCATTCGGATTCTGTCCGCAGACCAGTGATGTTTCACACACAGACACTCGTACAACCGTGCTTGCGATTGATGATTGCATGTATCCATGAGCCAACGCCTCGGGTGTGCGAGGAGATGAGAAAATGCGTTTCTAATTTGGAACCGTTGAATGCGAACGACACCGCTGCTGGATCGCTGAATACAACCGGTGGGCGACAATCTTTTACAGACATGGCCCGTTGACTCAGACCCGAAGAAGTGGAATCCGTTAACTGGGCGCCCGGTCAACTAGAGCCCGGGTGAGGCTTGAGGCTAGGCTCGGCCGTGCTCGTCGCGGGGGGGGGTGGGCTGGTTAGCAATGTGTGGGTGGGTGGCGGGGTGGATGATGTCCCTGGTCATGCTCTTCCGTCTTTCAAGCAACATGGGCTGCCGAATCTGGAGTGACTGTTTTTTTCTGAACAATTTCTGAACACGTTTCATCGCAATTTGCAGATGTGGATCAATTCTCATTGACGTTGTGGGTGGTACGATCTGAGAATAGGAACTTGTTGTTGTCTCGCCATTTCGACGACGACACTGATCCGCAAAAGCCACTGAATCGCAAAATCGTGCAACAGTTTCTGGATGGACTAGCAACGGTCTGCAATGACTTAACGATGATCGAAAATGTTTTCTTTTACGAGCAAGACATTTCCAGATATACGGCGCCAGCGATATTTTGCACCAATGGTACATCAACGCTAAGGTGAATAGCATCCAAGATCCGCGCAAGATAAACGGCACCTGGGATCACGGAGTTATCTTCAATTTCACTGTCCACTTCAGTCAAAATGTGAGGCAAAAACTCTTCGACTACATCGTTATACTTCAGTGCCAGAGTTCCGGACGGCGAACATACATTATGGGTGGAATTTTCGAAACAGTGTGAAGGTCAGTTGGGCGTAAAGGTCGGCGTAAAGTTCGGTCGAAAGCTCGGTCGGCGTAGCTCGGTGTAAACGTGAAACATTGCCTGTTATTAACGTGGAAAGTTTCAAATTTACACCGAGGTCTATCACACTGAGCTATCGACCGAGCTTTCCACCGACCTTTACAGCCAACTGACCTTTACACCGTTTCGAAAATATCACCCTACGTATGGGCCGAAACAGCAGCGTGATTCAGACTTGTGTGTTTAAACGCGTATAAATTCCTTTTATTGACAACACTTTCAGTTTACCATCGTGTTTGCAACACTGTGTGAACAAAGTTGATTTCCGCTCATCGGTTCTTTTCAAAAAAGTGCCTGAAAACGGTTAATTTTTACCGATTGTGAAACATCACAGGTTGTGAATCGCTCAGACGTGTGGAACGAGTTGATTCGCATCATTTCCGGCAACCACTACCAGATCGGCACCAGTGGTCTTTACATCAATCCCTACCAGATCAGTGCATTTAGTCCGTGCTTCAAGAATGACTGTCACATCAATGGGACTTGCTTGGAGCGGGGTAGGTGAAAGCAACGCCCTCCCTGACAACAATGATTATTGGTTCATTTCTTTTTCGTTAACATTCAGGATCTGTGCTTAGATTTGGGTCTTTGATTTTGGTTCAGAGACGTTGGCTGAGGCTTGCGTTTGCAACTATAGTATTTCCTGACTGGGTTGCCTTGAGGGCTGCATTGAAGCAAAATATACCAATGTTATTGGTCAGACGGTAAGGTGCTTTGAGGCAGGGTTGGACAAAAAAAAATTAAAAGATTTTCCTAAAGGTTCTTGAAAAAAATTTTTTTTTAAATTTTGCGGGGGACCAAAATGTACTAAAACGTCCAAAAATGGCCTTTTTGGGGGTTACTTTTTGTCATTTTTTCTCAAGGGTCGAAAAATTTTCTTCGCAAAATCACCTTTGGGGCACGTATTTCGTACCTTAGATGCCCCGAATGATGTTATTATACCTTCCCGTGATACATGTGACACAGTATGCATGTGCCTATGTACATGGTACTTCGATATCGTACCCCACCAGGTCGGTCATATACGACTGATTTGGCTACCCGACAAGTAGTTCTGCAGCTGATATTCTCAATTCTGTGTGGTTCATGAGTGAATCTTGCTTATTCGACCACAAGCTGTTGTGTCTGATACCACAGAGCAGCAATCATCGGTCCATATCAAGCACAGACTGTGTTGGATCGCACCGAAATGACGTAAACACCCTTCATAAGTGATGCAAACCAAGTCATAAAAGTGACTTGTCAATTAAAGTTGCATTTTTTCGCGTTTTTGCGCGTTTTTTAGGCAAAGTTCGTAAAATTTCCCCGAATGTCAGACTTTTAAAAAAAACTTGTTGAAAAAAAATTTTTTCGTTGCTGTTTCGGCCCGTAACGCCTGACAGCTTAGGTGATCCGGGCCAGTCGTCAGAGACGAAATCACCGGGTGTACACTGGTCTTGCGCAAAGGCGTGCCCTCAAAGCACCTTACCGTCTGACCAATAGCATTTCCTTATGCAAGGCAAAGGAAACAAACAATGCCAACGTTACAGCTTAACTCCAGTTCGGGGTCGAGATTTCAAAAAACCAATGAAAGAGACTAAGAATGTGTCCTTGTTAATCCAAGCACTACACTCGGCAGCAAACGTAGTGAAATGTTTCATTGACATGCTGACAGCGCACACGTATAGGCAAACTACGCCAACATGAGGTCCATCTCGCAGCTGGCAGAATAGTGAAACATTCTGACGTGGCTGCTGATTTGGGAAATCTTACACGTTGAAGAATGCAAAGTGGAGGATGATGATTTTCTCTTTCTATTCGTTTTGAATACACACCCCTTCGAAATCGGGCTCGTGTTGGTGTGGTTTGCCTTTAAATGCTCACAGCGAGCATGTGAAACATTGTTGTTGTTAGATTGAGTTGACACGTTTTTGCCAGCTGCGTGATTGAGTCGAAATTGTAATCTCGACCTCAACTAGAAGTTCAATGATAACATGGGGCCCGCTTGTTTCCTTGGACCAAGAAAAACAGGAAACACTATTGGTGCCGGCCCAAATTCCAAACTCAGCAGCAAACACTGGGAATCCGTACGCCGCAGGTCCGAACAGCTACACATGTCGCTGTCCACACATGTATAATACATCGATCACGACCTATTCAATCCCGGTCGTCGATGTGAACGTCGATTGACTGTCAACGAATGCGAACGACCCGAGCTCAACGAATGTGACGAGAATGCGATATGTCTCGATCTTGAATTTGGTTACGAATGCAGATGTGTGGCCGGCTTCAAGGTTGGACTCAACGACAGTAAGATCAGCTATTGTATTGTATTGTATGTACGCATGCATCCGAAGGATCAACAACACCAGACAATCACACCAATACATGCAACGAGGTTCTTGAGGTATTCCGGATCTTGATACCCTCTGCTGTGAGCAGCGTTGGTCAAAAAAACGTTTTTTTAAATCGTTTTTTAAAACGCCCAGATGACCAAAATATGCCCCCAAAAAATTGGAAAACGCTCATGTTGGGAAGAAAACATGGTTAAATGAAGTAATTCTATGTATTCTGAGGCAAAATAAACGGGCTTCAACCCTTTTCTAGCGAGTTGTTAAGATCCCATATCAGACCCGCATCACGGGACCAACTTTGGCCGGGGTCATCATTGAAAGTCAAACTCCGTATATCGACGTATCTCGACAAAGTAAAAATTGGTCGAAAATTATTTGAAAAAAATGGGACTAAAAATTGATTTTCCGTGATAATCGGGGTACTTTCCCTGAAAAATCAGGGAAAATCAAGGAAATTCAGAATTCAAAAAAACGAAAAACGACAAAGGCGTTTTTTAAAAAAAACGTCGTTTTTTTAAGAAAAAATGCCGTCATTTTTTTGCCCAACCCTGGCTGTGAGATGTCTTTCACGATAATTTACTGTATGTTCTAGAACTGGGCTGGTCCATTTTTTTTGCTGGTGGCTAAAAATCCATCCTCTTATATTTTGAAGAATTCCATCACTGTTCGATTGCGTCATCATGAGTAAACGCTCTCGACGTTAGTGTCTCGAATAATGCACACAGCAAAATCGAACACAGCACCGTACAAGTAGTGAAGGAGAAAATGTTTTTGAAGGACATCTCCTTCACCTCCCTCGGTGCTCGTCCGGGGTCAATGTGTGGACGTGACCACTGCTCTGACGTGCACTATTGTCCTGTGAACACGACGTGCAACAATCTGGAAATGGAGGCGCACTGTGCGTGTGATAGTGGATTCGTGGATGTTCGACGGAGCCGGAAACGCTTGCAGTTTCGACTCGAACATGTGCTGTTAGTGTTTTGTATATCGTCCAACCACGAGCTCATGAGACGACTTTTTTATTACGTCGGCTTGTGCGGATCCAATGATATTCTGGTTCCACGTATTTCGGAAACGAAAGAAAGAGAAACGTATGTATTTGGTAAAAACATGCTCTCCACCTCGGTGCGTAAACTCCCTTTTGACCCCAAAACATTAACCGGAGAATTTTTGAATCTGACCAAGCAGGCTTTAAAAAAATCGTCTCATAAGCTCGTGGCTGAACTATGCGTATGTTACATATGTATACGTTCTGTAACTTCGATGTCAGGTGTGGTGCAGCATGCAGGTGTAGGATTTGTCTTGCCAGCTGCATCCATCGAGGTCCATAAACTGCGGGGATAAGAGTTGATGTCCCAGTTGAGTGATCTCCCAGCGCGCAAAATTAATGATGCCTAGCTCAGGGTTGGGCAAAAAAACGTTTTTTTTTCAAAAAATCGTTTTTTTTAAAAAAAACGTTTTTTTAAAAAAAAACGTTTTTTTAAAAAAAAACGTTTTTTTTAAAACGCCCAGATGACCAAAATATGCCCCCCAAAAAATTGGAAAACGCTCATGTTGGGAAGAAAACGTGGTTAAATGAAGTCATTCTATGTGTTCTGAGGCAAAATAAACAGGTTTCAACCCTTTTCTAGCGAGTTGCTAAGATCCCATATCAGACCCGCATCGTGGGACCAACTTTGGCCGGGGTCATCACTGAAAGTCAAACTCCGTATATCGACGTATCTCGACAAAGTAAAAATTGGTCGAAAATTTTTTGAAAAAAATGGGACAAAAAATTGATTTTCCGTGATAATCAGGGTACTTTCCCTGAAAAATCAGGGAAAATCAAGGAAATTCAGGATTTAAAAAAAACGAAAAACGACCCAGGCGTTTTTTTTTAAAAAAAAAGTCGTTTTTTTAAGAAAAAACGCCGTCGTTTTTTTTTGCCCAACCCTGGCCTAGCTGAGGTGTTACTTTATTTGCATGGGTTATGCTCATACAATGAGGCACAAAATGAAAGGAGTGAACGATTTGGCTTATATTAATGTGGTCAAATCATCTCGTCAAATAAAGTCGTCGAACACATGTATTATGTACATTGTTTTCGCGCTGATTTGGTGCTCATATGTGTTCGACGACTTCGTTTGACGAGATGATTTGACGACAAAACCATTAGCCAACGAATTCACTCAACTCACCTCATCGTCATATATAGATGCATGCAACGAACAGACGTCAACGAGTGTGCGCTGGGTCTGACCGATTGTTCCGTTGTGGCGATTTGCACCGACCTTGTTGATGGGTACGAATGCAAGTGTCCCGTCGGATACATCGACGGCCGTCCAGATTATCCGGGTAGGGATACGGGTTTCAGACTAAATTACTAAATTACGTTATACTGAGTGGTTGCTATAGGTCGCACAATGACCATATGAGAATCCATCCAAGACCACTTTGATTTTCAGGATTCAACAGTTGAGCCATGCTTAACCACTAAGCTATTTGTATTTCTTACAAAGCATTTTCATCTGAAAATAAA
The DNA here is from genome assembly GCA_030248065.1 of Rhynchonema sp. JSB1_4. NCBI lineage: Eukaryota > Metazoa > Nematoda > Chromadorea > Monhysterida > Xyalidae > Rhynchonema > Rhynchonema sp. JSB1_4. The sequence continues at coordinate 26,291 of JASAMV010007587.1, forward strand.
CCAGCGAATCAACCACGTTTTCAACGTCTGAAACATTTCATTTACTGCATGTGTTATGTGTGATTACACGTTGCCGCACAATGTCAATTTGAATTTTCTGGCTTGTCAATTCAGGAAGTTTTGGATGGATTCTCATATAGTCATTGTGCGACCAATAGTAAATTAAGTTACTAATTCAGACTGAATTACGGTTCCTCGGAGTGGTTGTATACAATACACAAACTTTTTGTTCAATTTTTTCGTTCAATACAGAGTTTATCAACTACTTTTGTACGGCAGTTAAGCAGGCGCCGTTATTGTTGTAAAATCTATTACACACGCATAAAGCTGTGCTTGTCATTTCCGTCCGATGTGATCTGACTTACCAATTTGATTATCAGACTACGTTCACGGCAGAAGAGTAGCAGCTTACTGTGTATACATGTGGTACTGGCCCTAATCATTAACGTCGACTTAGCTACAGCGTTTGTCTATTTTATACGCGCTGGGGAAAAATGAGAGGGAAAGCGGGGGGTGACAGGTAAATCAATCTTAAGCTGATCTCTAAATCCAGGCCGTATTTGCGGTGCGCGAATGTGCAGCACGTGCAATGGCAATGGTGATTGCGTGCACGACGAACAGAAACGCGATGTGACCTGTCAGTGTTATGATGGATTTACGGGCGAGTTCTGTGAGGTGAGGAGCATAGCGAGCAAGACTGCGATTATGCGGAATGCGGAAATTGGCGAGCAGGATAAATGCGTTGTGGTAAATTTCTGCATTCCGCGTTAGCGTTTATCTATGCTCACGTTAGCGGAATTTTGAATTTCTGCAAGTAAGTTTATGCTTTTGGTCAAACATCTCAGCTGCAGTTTGCGTTAACACGCAACATTTGAGGTGTCAGCACGCTGGAGGTTGTCATCGTCACCCAAACACGTATTGTAACACTTGAATAAGACATACGGTAAATCCACGTACGGGCGAAATAATTCGGTGCCGTGAGACGAAAGAGAAAATAGCTCAGCTGTGTCAATTCTGTTGCCAAAAAATAGTCGTATGTACATCAATGTATACTCTGGCAATTCTTTTGGGAGAAACTTTTCAAACGCGTGTTGCCTGATCCGTAAAGCGCGTTATGCGTGCACTGGCTACAGAAGTCACGTGACCGCTATAACCAGTGCACGCATCATGCGCTTTACGGGTCAGGCAACGTGTTTGAAAAGTTTCTCCCAAAAGAGCACCATTTTTCATAGGGAATTTTTGTGCATGAAAACCCGATATCATTACTACCTAGCAATTCCACAACGATGATTCAGGAAAAATTACCCGACGTCCGTCCAATCCTGTCGGTTATTGGGGATATTTTTGAAACGGTGTAAAGGTCAGTTTGGTGTAAAGGCCGGCGGAAAGCTCGGTGTGAGAAAGTTCAGTGTTAGCTCGGCGTAAGCTTGAAGCATTGCACGCCGAGCAAGCAGCAGACGCGCGTTTTTAAACGAAAGGTCAACTTTGACAGTCTGCTGTGCAAGTGTTAATCGTTTGTTTGCAATATTGTTTGTTTAGGCTGGTTGCACAAGCGTTTTTAAACGATGTATGAATGTTTTTAAACGATGTATGTTTAAACTATGTATGAATTTCGTAACCTTTCATGGAGCCGTTTTGATTTCGTGTTGCGATCAGTTAATGACGTCAAAATTTTTGGCACCGCCGTCAATGAATGTTCAATTTCTCAACAGCCTTGAGGCAAAAAGTTAGGTAACTTACAAATATTCCTTTAAAACGTTTGTGCAGCCAGCTTAAATGAACCAGATTGCAAACAAACGATTTACGCTTGCACAGCAAACTGTCAAAGTTGACCTTTCGTTCAGAAACGCGCGTCTGCTGCTTGCTCAGCGTGCAATGTTTCAAGCTTACACTGAGCTTACACTGAACTTTCTCACACCGAGCTTTCCACCGACCTTTACACCCAACTGACCTTTACACCGTTTCGAAAATATCACCCATTGTCGCCGCGGTTCCACTTATGATCACTGTATGCTGTTTGGCCTATTTCTGCACCAAAATGAGTGTCGTCAAAGAATGAAGTTTTTTTATAGAACTCAAATTCTTCACGATTATTATTTATGTATCTGTTGTGTGGTTATGTTACTGGCTTCTTTTCTTTTTCTCATGCCATTGCGTCTCAACCAATCTCGAACTCAATTTATGCACAAGTATGCATATATTGCAGACTGTAACGTTGCTTTGCGTGAAGAAAACCGCTTTGATGTGCAGTCGATTGAATTAAAATAAAACTTTTCTTGCTTCCATCGTAGTGTCAGTCATGTCTGTTAGAAAAGGCTTTGGTGACAAAGAGAACTATTGCTTGTGCGAAACGATAAAAAGCGTACATAGTTGTAAGTAATGTCCATCGTTCCGTGTCACAACGTTCCACAGGGTGACCCAAAAACATAGCAAAGCGCGAGCCAGAGACCAGCTGGTAATTAGGCCGCAGCTGGTAATTATTTTCTGCTCTGTCTTTGTAACGACATGACACCCGATTGTCAGTTTACAACAGAAGAACGTGTTTTTATCGCTAAATCAGAAATCGAGACAACATCCGTCACAAACGACAAAGACAAAGAAAGCTTCACAAGCGCTGTCCTGAACTGGTAATCTCTACCAAGAAGGGTCAGGTGATGTCAACAGTCGCAATTTTTATTCAAAAAATGGCCCTTTTAGAGCAAAAAAATGGAGAAATTTTCTAATTTTAATATAATTAAAGACTTTTTTAACATTAGGAGCGATTTTTGGAAAAAAATTTTTAAACCACTGGATATACGGTATAATCTCGTACACGATGACAATCAGCTCAAGGCGCGATTGTTCACACAAACAACGTCCTGCCGTCGTGGAACTTGTGCACGCAGAAAGATGAAGAAAATAAACATATTCAAATGCACGCTGTCCAGCGCCCTTGGGAATGTAACTTGACAAACGCGCGCATCTGAATGCGTATGCGCTTTCGTGAAATCGGCCCATCTACATATATATCCCCCGAGTGCGGCATTCCGCCCCGCTGACACACTTTTTTCACATGTTCAATTTCAACTTTTTTTTGCAGCTCTCGCAAAAGCCTAAACACAGACTAGGAATTTCGAAAATAGCGAAAGAAACGAAACAGAAGCATCAAGTGAACCGTCACGAAACGACCCAATGAATACACGAACTTGAACAAATAATTGACCAACCAAGACAATCTAATTTCAAGACACGACACAAAACGACCAACGAAGCGCGTGACACAAAACAGCAACAGCAGCGGGTTTGAATCGAAACGAATAAACAGCGACAACGGCAAGCGAATTAACAGTTTGTTGGAATATCAGCAGCATCTGAGTAGCACTTAGAAATTATTGGATGCCATAGCTGCTTGCTGGTCAGGCATTGTTGTTGTCAGCTTGCTCTCGCACATCACCAACGCCTGCAGCCCGCCGCGAATATCCTTATGACGAGTGGTGTAGAGAAAAATGTTCATGATCGGATTTAGATTGGATATGATCGCCAGGGTGACACTGAGCGGACCGTACACATCGGCGGATGCAACCTGGGCGATGACCGTCTGCAGCGCGTTCGGTACGACGCCGAAAACGAGCGTGAACCCGCTCGACATGCCCATCGTGACGATGAAACGACGTTGACGCTCGAGCTCCTGCTTTCGTTTTTTCGCCGCCCGTTTGCCGGCCTGCGTGTTCGCGTTCGCCGGCTCGACCGTCGGCTGTGCGGGCGCGTTCTTCGTGCGGCACACCTGCACAACGAGTACGACTACGTAACAGATGATGCTGACGACCTGAAGCAGCGCCATCGTCGAGTAGTAGTAATCGTTGTACCAGTCTTCCATCACGACGTGCTCCGACCAACAGATCGATGTGACGATATGGTCGTCGCGCTTCGAATACGACACGAACACGGTGTAGGCAACGTAGCCGGCACTAGCGCAGAACACGACCGCACAAACGCGCAGCGCGTACGGACGTTTGAAGTGGAAATAGTACTTGAGCGGGAATGACACGGCAATTAGACGATCGACGCTCACGAACACCAACATCAGACTGGCCGCTGGATCTCCGAAGTTCCACGCCAAGTTGTACAGCGTGTAGCATTGCCAGGGCGTTGCCGTAATATTGTCGATGCCGAAGTACACGCGCCAACTGCGCTGTGCGCCCGCCTGCAAGGCCGAAACGCACATGCGTGTTAGGCTGCGATTAGATAAATGCGGAATGGCAAATTTCTGCATTCCGCATTCCGCGTTTATATGCTCACCTTTGCGGAATTTCGAATTTATGCAAGTAAATTTATGCTTTTGGTCAAACATCTCAGTTGCTGTTTGCGTTAACACGCAACATTTTGAGGTCAGCACGCTGGAAGTTGTCGTCGTTACCCAAGTGCGCACCATTCCGCAAAGGCGAGCAGATAAACGCGGAATGCGGAATGCAGAAATTTACCATTCCGCATTTATCTGCTCACCAATTTCCGCATTCCGCATTTATCTAATCGCAGCCTTAACCATGTATAGTCCAGGTATCCACGGTGAATTGGTTGTTACCATTCGGCCACTAGTCCACAAAATCATGAGAAAAAGTCTGTCTTCTGCGGCTCATGTAAACAAGCCTTGCGCCGTGAAGCCTGAAGCGAAACACTCAAACCTCATCAAACATACCGCATGTATTATACAATGAATCGCTTCTTCAAAATTGCCACTTGGATATAACTGGAGTACTGACTTTGCGCTGCATTAATGTTCACAGTGCACGGTACAAGTGAGGCAACGAAATTAGAAATTTACTATATCAATACGTAAACTAAATATATATTCTCAGATTTTCAAATGTACACCAAGTGGAAACTGGCTCACGCCGCTCCAAAACAATCATGTTGTTTGCTCGGTTAATCGCTCCATACGGATATATAAACGGATCAATGCTCCAAAACCAACCGAAAGCGTGCCAAATCCATTTATGGAATCGGCAAGTGCGAGACCCGCCATAATGACGAACTCTTTACGCTTGCGCAACTGTTTAAATCGAGCTACAGTTGCCACCACCAGCGCGTTCGTTAGGAACATGAAGAAACCCTCGATTATGTACGCGATGTAGGAAATGTTGTAATCACCGTAAGCCATACGTATGTTCAAAACAACAATTGATGGCGCCCCTGCCCAGATGCGCAATTCGAGAACTGAAACGAGCAGGTTGATATTTATTGCTGTCGTTTAAAATTCGGTTTCGTCAAGCCTTGTTTCAGGCTTCGACTCAGTCCTCCGGTTGCGCACTCTCCGATCGAAAACTACAAAAAATACTTGGGTCACTACGAAGAGTCCATAACTGCAAAAAAAGTTACGTTTCAAGCATATTTTTTGAAGCCGGTGATGCTTGTCTTTTCGCTGAAAGCAACATTCCCTCCACAATTACCGTGACCACAGCAACGCGTGACGCTCCCAAAATTACGATGTTTACATTCATTACGAAGCCAGGTACATATGTATAATGTCTGGCGGCGCAAAAATATAGTCTGCAAATTAATTGCAAAAAACACAATGGACACAACAATTCTCTGACGCAAATCAGGCCATTCGCAAATCTCAAAGTTTGAGTTGGAAAGTGGCACAATGTTTCTTGCGTCATTCATGCAAGCGGCACGGAGATGCCACGGCTGATTCGACTAAGATATTCAATGCGCATGTTGTCTCCGGGTTTCAACCAGCGACTGGGTAAAACTACATATCACTGTTCATATGCTACCAATAGGCTCAAACAACACCGTCTCAGCAATCTTACATACTGTAGCTTGCTGATTAAAAGATACTCAAATGTAAAAGTGAAAATTACCCTCTCTGATTCTGCAACGAGCTTGCTTCCGTTTTCAGATTCTCGTGAAACTTGATGAAAAAAGTGAAGTGATCGCCCATGAGCGTGTCGCGAGATATAACATGCTGAAACTGTTATTCGGTGATGTGGAAACATTTTCGTCACAAGATGTTATACCGATGAAGTCGCGGTCTTGGGTAGTTTTTGTGTTATTCTGATTGTCCGCAGAATTGTTCTTGGCACTTTTTTGGAACATTTCTTATCAATACCTTAAAAACCTGATTGCATCGACATGCTCAATATGAAACAGTGGCAAAAGGTGTTACGGTCAAAACCACGGGACCAGATACCGGTTTTCGAAAGATATCGGCCATTTTAACGGATATTCGCTGAGGTATGAGTGTATAGGCCTAATTTAGGCCTAAACGTAAGCTCAAGCCTAACCACAAGCTCAAGACCAGGCTAATGACAAAGATACCTGCCTATTCAGTACCCGTTGTTTTGACCCCGTTGGTTTTGTCCGTACCCCGGTAAAACTTCGTTAGATGTTTTCGTCCGTGAGCTGGGGCATTTATTTGTCCACAAAATTTGCGGTAAACTTTATATGATTGATGAGGGAACGTTTCGGCTGCCCGAGTACGTATCTGTGCTCGAGATCAAAAACTACATACTGTGGCTGAAATTGCATAATTTCGTCTACCAAATGAAAAACCAAATGCAAGCATATAATATTATTTATTCACGAATAGAAATGGCACGCATGCAGAAATATTGTCAAATATGTAAGTTAAGCCGACACCGGAAAGTTAGATTATCCCGTGAGTTGAGCAGAAGATGAGCAGGAAAGCAAACACTGCTACACAAAAAAGAGCAAAAACCACCAAACAGACCCGAAGATACGCAATAGATCATTAAGCCACACTGGCGTTGCTATCCACAAAACAAAATCCCAAGCACGCATCACAAACTTGACCAAACTTTGGGATTCACCGGCACACTGCCTCGAAGTGGGAACGCAACCGCGTGATTTATTTTATTTTCAGTTCAAAAAGTGGCACGACAATACTTGTCGGTCATGAAACTTGCACCTTCTCATGGACCAAAGTGTGTTGCGGACTTGATTTCGAACATTTTTACACCTTTATTCTGCGACTTGCACCTTGGATTAAGCTTTGCGTGAGTAGTAGTACACCAACATATGCATTAAGGATAGCTCAAAACCAACTAGAAGCATCTTTAACACATATCAACCATATACAACCTAAAGGCCTAACTATACTTCGTTCTCTCAGAGAACAAAGAACAAAGTCTGGCGCGCTGATTGGTCCACGTATGTTCACCAGCCAATCAGCGCGCGAGAATTTGTTCTTTGTTCTCTGAGAGAGAACAAAGTATAGTTAGGCCTTTACGGTCACACAACATCACAACACCGTCTAAGCGGCACAAGTGATCGCCACGCCCGTCTGTGCGTTCGTGGTCGGTACCGCACCCGCTGCGGCACCCGGAATCACCGTGCTGTACGTCAGCTGACCGTCGGTACCGCACGATATTGTCGTGCGGGAGTTGGCGTCCGGATTGAATGCGCCGATGCCTGAATTACAAGGTGGGGAGGGACCATCATGCTGGATATGTAGTTTCGGCTGATCTCGCAGTTCTCCCAGAAACTTAACGGTTCAGGTTTCTAACTATACCAGATTGAAGGCATGGCAATAATGATGATAGAATATTTCGAGTCTTCGGTCGGTTTGCTGCTTTGCTTAACCCGGAGTCCGAACCCGAAAGTCAACCTTTGAAACATTCGGCCAACAGCCACATGCGCAGCTTATACGAGCAGACCAGGCGCACTGTTTCAGATCTGTGCGCGTGGTTAGCGTTCGTGTTCAGAACGTGACATTAACTATGGGGCGTGTTTTACTGTGCGGCAGCGAATTTGGAAATTTACAATACCAGAAAACTCCGGCACACAACAAATTTATATCGTGTGTTTGACTTACGGACAGTCTGTCCGGCCGTGAGTGCCGCGCAACGTGAGTCCAAGTCCTGGCCGCTGGCCACCGACCCAACGGCCACCACCGCAGTCGTTAGGATTGTGTTGAAGAAATTGGTCGGTGTCGTGGGACGCGCGCAACCTTCAATGGGGCCGGTTTGGGAATTCGTATTTTCGTCATTGATTCGAATCTGATTGTCAGCTCATGAAGCAGTCACTGGACAGTCAGTGTTCCAGGAAAGGACTTGCTTCAGCCTTTTATGCATCCCAGGTCCTCTACGAGTCTAGATTTGCAAGCCCATGTCCTGGTTGTGAGACATTGTCGCCCTTTGTCACATGGTCGCGCGTTCTATGAATTATAACATATCCGGCTGCTGGGGAACGCTGGAAGCCTAAGCCTAAGCCCAAGCCGAAACGTTGGCGTAAGCCTATGCCCAATCATTTGCCTAAGCCTTCGGCCTGAGGCCTTAGGTTAGGCCTAACAAGCTACACACAACTCGTCTAGCTATATATGTACGTATATAAACCTACAGTGTATTCACATTCAATCCTAAAAATTGCTGCAGAAGTCGCAAAGCAGATTGATCCTACATATGTACCTAATACAAATCATCATCGATTGAGCCAGAGTCGATCTTCCTTCTCGCAATTTAAAGTGCCTACAGCTTTTTTGCGAAATTTAAGCCCCCTTTCGCTCCACTAACCGCAATAGAACGTTCCCGTGTTTGACCATTGATTCGTGTTCTGGCACGTCAATGTTTGTGCGCTGGTGTGCGGCGCTGTGCCATCCCATAGACTCTTGCCAGTTGTGCCGATGCCGTTGCAAGTCACCGTTGCGGTGGTGCCTGGAGAAAAATAAATGCGTTCAAACGCGATCATACTTAGTTTGCCCCAAGTGACGGCATCCCGGGTCCTGTTATTTTCGGCCGCACTATTCAAAACATTGAGTGGGAATCAGGGTGTTGACAGTAGATTACGGCTCCTGATGAAATTCAAACATGATATTTTTGAAAAACAGGGAGTTTTACCGCTTCATCATGTAGATGACCACTATAAAGAGGCGACATCTTAAACTCTTGTCTGCAATGCATGCCTATAGCATTTCACGATTGCGCAGGACCAAGAAATCTGACAAAGGTGTCCGAAAAGCAAAAAAAGACCTTGCGAATATTTATTGTTGCTGATTGTGCTGCTGTAGGTAACCTGCACATCGGAGCCGGTTGCCAACGGGATTGGGTCGCAGCCCGCTGAAAATGGTGGCGTACAGGGCTGATTATTTTATATGATAATTTCGGGGGACCAAAGAAAGTCAAAAACTAGGCTATTATGGCAGGTTACGGTACATAAAACTGTCACTCATGGCAACGTATAAATTTTGTGTGCGTATGATGGTTTTTAATGACTAAAACTCGACGCTATGTATACTCTGACAATAGTTTTGGGAGGAACTATTCAAACGCATTGCCTGATCCGCAAAGTACACGCAGGTTGTCTGAAGTTTCAGGTTTGGTGCAAATCGGTGCACGATTCAATGTTAATTTGGGGAAATTCGGCCATGTGCATGATTAATGGCCACACGCCTGCACTAAGCGGATCCAGGGGGCCGCCACAGCGGCCTAGGCCCCCTTTGGTTGAAGTGTAGTCCCTAAGGAAAAGAAAGAGCAGGACATCCAAAATGGCAGGATTTTCGCTCTAATACACTTCAAAGGTCCAAAAGTCTTGCGTTGGTACAAATACCTGCTTAGTGCAAACCAACTTCTGACTTATTAAGCAAACTATGTACACCAACATGAGCTCGATTTCGCAGCTGGCAGAATAGTGAAACATTCTGACGTGGCTGCTGTTTTGGGAAATGTTACACGTTGAAGAATACAAAGTGGAGGATGATGATTTTCTCTTGCTATTGTTTTGAATGAACACCACCTTCGAAATCGGGCTCGCGTTGGCGTAGTTTGCCTTTACATACTTGTACTGGCGGTGATCACAGTGCTGCAGCCTAAAGCCGAGTGTGCGACGGTCAAAACAAGAAACGCCAATTGGAGCATTTTGAAGTTCGGACGACTTGTTGTCTCTTTTGGGTGAATGTGGTGCAAAATGACGTTGCGATAAGGTATACGGTATAATACTGACGGAGGGAAACTAAACAAAACCAAGGACGTCCCTGACCTTTTATGGGCCGAAAGTGACCCAAATCGGACTACATCGATTATCGAATAGGAATTCCGATTTCATTTTGAACGGCATTTATATTTGTTTATTATACATGTAATGTTTGACAAAAGGACATAAAGTTGTTTACGTGCATGCATTCACGGTATAGGATCAGCGATTAATCCCCAATGGATTGTTGTGGCCTTTTTTGCGATTGCGCCGTAACGGTGTTTTGCGTTCTAATTTGTGGGGTAAAAATGATACTCATTAAAATTCGTAAATCCACAATCTTTTTTAAATTTGCCTTTTTTTTGCATGTCACAGCACCTGGCGTGCATTTAACACTTACAGTTACGCCTAGATTCGCATGTACGCGATTTGCGGCAATTAAGATAATTTTTGTCTCCATTTCATCCGTTGAGAAAAAAATGCGTAACCAACTAAAAGAGAGACGACGTTTTTTATCTTCCAAAAACAGTGCCCAGTCAGAGATTACTTTACGTGGTTTTATCACGTTCGCATAAAGGCACTCGGAAAACAAAACAATAATCCTTCATTATATTCAATTTATAAAAAATGGAAAGATAAAACGCGGCACAGAGTGATATTAGCTCCCTGTTGTCTTGTAATACTTTTTCTGAGTTATTTTCCAGCTTCTGTCTCTCTGGGGACACTCGCTCTGAAACCAGACCTATTGAGTTGTTTCCTGGTCGCGCTGTGACACAAGAGTTTCGAGTTTCGAGCACATGTCCCGAAAAACATCCATATTTAAGTTTATCTTGAAACGCATGAAAACGCGGGTCCGAGCGAGAAAAAAACGATTATGCACGCTGGTTGGGCAGTAACACCTCTCTGGAGGCAGGGTGGAACGCGCAATTTCAGGCGCACCTTTTGTGGTTTTTTCTTGGGGTCAAAGTTGGATAACTACAGTATGTATATATTTGAATCATTGAGAAAAGTTGAGTGGAATGCAAATAAAAGAGCGATTTGATGAAATACAAATACGAAACCATTTTATTGTCATGTTCGTTTTAAAATCGAATGCAATTCAGGAATACCGATTCCACGAATTGCCAGATTATTTGGAAATGTTGAAATGAATGGAAAACAAGTACGTGATAGACATTGGGGGACTCAGCAATTTTCAAGCGCACAAAAACCTTGCTTGGTCGAGCTGGACTTGGCGTGAGTGTTTGCTTTTTCAAACCCCAGCCCATTATCAGCTTGTATAATAGGTGCTTTTGGAGTTCGTTTCCTTTCCAGCGAGCTGTGACTTTTTGTGTGTCTGTCTGCGCCAGTTAGAATCCGTGGAACGCGCATGCACCGATGCGCATTTTTGGTTTCAATTAAAGAAACGGACATTCGCTTTTTTCATTCAGTGCCTCAAAGCAAATGAGATACTCGACACCCAAGTCACAGAGATTACTCGTTTCTCTATCACTTTTGGCATGGTGTACACATGCAGGCTTTCTCAGTGTTTTCCTTTCTTTGAAATTGTAAATGTCATATAACCTGAAACCTTGGCCAATTTGAAACGTCAAAACCATCAGTTTTTAGCTTCTATATCTTTAGGATAAGATTCCGAATTCCCCTACTCTGCATGCATGCATGTTTGTCCTTGCGACCCAACCAAATATCACGGTAGTTTAATAGACCAAACTAATCTCAAAGGTCTCGTTCATTCTTGAGAAAAATATTGGCCGGGTATGACAATTGACGACAGCAAAAGCGAGACTGAGGTCGGGGGGGGGGGGGGTGAATCCGGATTTATAAATCAGCGCTTTTGTCGATAAAAAAACACCAGCGCAATGTAAAAACCGTTCACTGGTATAATTGGGGTTATACATGGCCATCAGCTGGTGCCGTTAGCACTGACGATGACCCGCTGAACCACCACATTGTGAAAACGGATCGAAACGGGCGACAGTAACCGTTTTAGATTGGATCTTGGATGTTTTCGTGAGAATAATGAAATCTGTTCTGGTCTCGCCCACTCCAAACCTTTATTTGTCAACCCGGACCAAAGGCAATAAGAAAGTGTTATTTCCTTTCTCCGTGAAGTGCGCGTGCACAGAAAATGCCATCGGTTTCTTGGGCATACCATATTTTGACGAATTGTTTCCGTGATTCGAGCGGGTCTTATTTTCTTATTTTAATTGTCTCCATTTCTCTTGGAGATGAAACGTGTTCCGGTGCACCCGAGTCATCATCAGTGCAATTTCACCAATCACCTGTGAAAATCTAAAAATCCAACCGAATCTTCAGCAATGGAACTTGGAGACAGTTTTTCGTAACCCAATAATTTTTTCGTATGCAAGTTTGGGGTTTCACCGGAATGCCGGTATTGTGTGACGGTACAGTCCCGGGCACAGGTTCGGGCCCGGCCAATTCAGGCCCGGCAGGAGCCTCAGCCTAAGCCTATAAATGGGTCAAATATGCTGCTCCTGAATCGGCCGGGCCTGAACTTCCGGGCCTGAAAAGTCGCGGGGAATAGAATATGTCAACCGAACGTGCGCGTGGCGTGTAGTACTTATGCTTATTGCGATTTCGGAAACGACTATCCAACACTCAGCAACCCTTTTACTGGTATACACCAAAAATCCTGGTACTATTATCTCCACGCCATGTACTTCAGAAAATCGCTGTTTGCTTGAGCGCGCGGCTTTGCGCCAGATTGGCACTACGGAAACAATCAGTCACTGTTTCTTATCGGACGGTGTTACATTTTGGCAGCAAGATCCTTAATGTTGCTGTCATGAAACAAGGTAATAATAGTACTACGTACTGTATGTATATGTGCCTGATCGGCTCCTTTCTTCTCGCGTGCGTTCTTGCATTCGAGAGTTGCATATTAGCCCTGGGGTGGAAATTTTGATGAATTTGTAAACGTCAGTTGGGTGTAAAGATCGGTGTAAACATACGGTCGAAACTTCGGTGCATGTATGTAAGCTCGGTGTAGCCAAACCAGATTAATTGCACACAAGTCAATCCTTAGAACACGGCTTTTCGGCCTAGAAAATTTTCATCGCTCAGGCCAAGTGAGACTAAATTTCGTTGTCTTCGGGTCTATGGCCGCAGGTGTTCCCTGAATAAGCAACGGGCTCAAGTGTCAGAGGCGCAATGTATACCTACAGGTGGTGGGCCGTGTAATCCGCGAGTTTTCAGGCCCGGTTTTTCAGTCCCGGCCGGTTCAGGCCCTGCGTATTTGACCTATTTGTAGGCTTAGGCTTAGACTCCAGCCGGGCACCTGAACCTGAACTTGGGCCCCGGGACTGAACCGTCGCACGATAAAACTATACGGGTGTTTGACGTCTGTGGATTTGTTTGTTCCAAGCGGCTATTTCCGATATAATTTTTTAGTCGACGCGTGCGCACGCATACAACGGAAACTGTAACTAGATGCTGTTCGAGTATTTTCGGATATAAATTTCACTCAAGTAACGCAAAGATAAATATTCGGGTCAGCGTAGCAGCCAATGGGCTGCCTAAATAGACCCATGTCACAGAATCTTGAGCTACGCATTCGTCTATTCAATGGAACACACACACTAAATTCGAGCATATCAAGGAAATTCGATCTACGTATATATTTGACTTGGAAACTTGTGTCACGCGCGGTTTTTTGTAACAAGCTAAATATTTGACCTCGCTTATTGTAAGCTGGCAGGCTTTTTCGAATGTAGTCAACGCATATGGTGCGAATCTTTGGTGCTAACGAGGCAAAGTGCCTGCCTTCGTCTGCATGCATACAGTAGTCAGCACATAGGCCTCATCCGAACCATATCTATCAAAAAATAATCAAGCTCCCTTCCATACTTTGAACTGCAAACTTGTCGTGTTTGACAGCTGTGTGCGTTGCTCACGAAACAGCAACACGGGGCAGTAAAAGTCGAGAATAATTCATGATACTTGCGCACGCATTTTGATAATAAAATACATCCACATACATATCTTTGCGGAAGAAGTTCTCGGGTACACTGGGAAATAGTGTGTTCTGCGTGTGGTGGATTCGACTGGCAAATCGCGGTTAGATGCGTTACATCGCTCTTTGAAACTTGAGCTTTTTCGCACCCATATTTCTGCGCACAGTCGCATGTGCTGTTGAGCTGTGATCATTTTTTGTCAATCAGTCTAGAGCTCGGCATCGGGTATTTGCCATAAGCTGGATTTCGTTATTTGTGTTCCGATGTTTCGGATTCCGACTGTATGTGTAGACAGGACTTTTTACCTCTCGCCTTGCCCAACAAAAGACCCTGCACGCCCCCGCCCGGCCGGCGAAAGCTTGAGTTGCGCGTTATTAAAAAGGCCACAATCTTCCGTCGTATAGCATTATTTCCCCAACCCTTGCACGCAAAAACAAAAAAACAGCATGCAAGAGCCATAGGCACAACAACATGTTGGCATTATGTGTGCAATATCTTGGCCATTGTTGAACATGAAGCAGAATACCACCTGTATGCCCCCTCGATAATTATCGTATGGAAAGACAAGTTGCGTGGTTAGTCTTGCTTTGCCGCGCTTGGAGGATCGGCTAATTGTTTGGTCGTCAACGCAAACCGTCAACCCTGGTTGGCAACACAGTTCAGCACGCGTCTGCTGCTATGGTCAGTTTACAAATTTTTCTCTTTCGACACCGCGCATGTACTGTAAATCAGCTTTTCCCCGCCAATCAGCCGAACTTTCCGCGTTTAAGAAACTGGTAATGCACGTGGGTCATATGCATTTTGATATCCAGGTAAATGAACACGAGAAATGTACATATGCGTACGTATGTATAGTCCATCCATCAGCTCATGGCACTTTGTTATGCTGCTGGCCGACTTGTTCCCTTCCCCCACGTCCTAATGAAAAAGAAATTGTGTTTCCGAAAAAAATATTTTTGCTCCTAAATTGTGTTTTTTATGAAATCGACGTGTTTTGTCCATTTGAATTTTAAATTTGATCGAATTTAATCTTTTTCGACACATTTCATCATCTTTTTAGTTTTTTTGCAAAATCGGTCACACTCAATTTCTCTTTCATTAGAACGTGGAGGAAGGGAACAAACCAGCCAGCAGCAACAGAAAGTGACATGAGCCGATGGACGGACTATACGTGACCTTTCTGTCGTGAGTTTGACGACCACGCAGGCCTGGCTGTGTTGACGACCGCGGTCGACGATGTGGGTTGACCACAGGAACGTAAGCCGGGAGGCTGGCGGTTTTGGCACGATTAATATCGTCTGTATGTAGCAACGGAGTGGCAGCGAACTACCTGAGATTTCTAAATACGCACCCCCATCGGTTCTGCCAGCTTCGGAAGTAATGCACCAGGTGATCGATACGCTGCTCTGAGTGAGTGCTAATTATCCACACTCGTGAACAGGGTGCGTTATTTTTTGACAAACCATCAATTTTTTTTAACAGAGGCAACATTTGAATCAGCCGTATGGGGCTTATTCGGTATTCATCCGTGCTTGTTTTTAGCCGTTCCGTATTGTTCTTTGACAACGATTTTAGGCGCCGGCATTAGGCGGAGGCGTTTTTATGCTTATCAATAGCGTGAGTCTGAACGGATGATTGTATACTTCTAATGTACATTGTAGGCATTACATACATAGATACCTACAGGTTCTTAAAATCAACCATAAATTATAGTTCCGAGATTAAAGCTGCCGCTTTGTATGGGTTCGGTTTTTTGTTTATCCGCAGAGCAAGCAAAACAACAAGCTGTTTTTGCAAAAATGACCGCCATTAACGTCTTTGTTTCATACATAAATGAACTGGGCGCAGCTTGGAAGCTGGATATTATTTTTTGTTTGGCTCACCTTATTGTGCTCAAAGGAGGCTTTTTTGAGAACCTCATTTTCGAAGCATAGTCCCTGCGATGAAAGGTGTCAATGATCCTCACATCCAGGGTGCACCGAAGCTTTTGTGCTTCGAGATGTGCGGAATTTTCCCGAATATTTTTCACTTACCGGGTATTCAAATGAGCTGATGACTAAATATGATTCGGTTCTGGCTTATTGTTATTGTTCGAGAGTTTTTTCGGCAGCAAATTCTTTTCCAGATCGCTATGCAATGTACGCGGCCTACTATTTCGTCAAAGGGTACCGCCCGCTGCACACTTCAGCTGACACTGTCCATGAAACATCAGCGAAATTCTGTCCTCAAGCGCGCCCCTCGACAACGATAGTGGACAAAAACAACAATGTGAAACTTTATCGATCCAAACATCACCAGCAGCGAACCACAGCCAGTGCGCCGGTTGTGGTCATTGCAAAGTGGAAGGTTGGCGACTTAGGCTGCGATTAGATAAATGCGGAAATTGGTGAGCAGATATAAATGCGGAATGGCAAATTTCCGCATTCCGCGTTTATCTGCTCACCTTTGCGGAATGGTGCGTGCTTGGGTGACGATGACAACTTCCAGCGTGCTGACCTCAAATGTTGCGTGTTAACGCAAACAGCAACTGAGATGTTTGACCAAAGGCATAAATTTACTTCCATTAATTCAAAATTCCGCAAAGGTGAGCAGATAAACGCGGAATGCGGAATGCAGAAATTTGCCATTCCGCATTTATCTAATCGCAGCCTAGTCATTTTCTTGTGAATTACATAGCAGTATTATTTCGTATTAGGAACTCTCCGTATCCCGTGTTACATGCCCAAGCGACATCACAATTCAGTTGTCAGGAGTGAAAATACGGCCACTTAATACTAGTGGGCACGGATTTTTTACCTCGCTCTCAAGTACTTTGGGCGGATTTTCTGAAAGGAAAGCTCTCAGCAGTTTGTGAGAACGAACCGGAGTACGTTGTATAGTACCCATGTAGGTACAGTACAGTATATACATGTTATTTGAGGTTCCGCTCAACGATCAGAATTGCAACGAAAGCACTAAAAAGGCCCAGACGACAATGTTACTGAATGCATAGTCATTTTTGGTTCATGGGTAGCGAAATTTTTTGATTTGCATCGAAACGCATGATGATGCCTGAGAACCGTATCATTTTTTGCTTGCTTTAAGCTTTTTCCGTCAACTAAACGCAGGACTGAAATCCATTACCAGATCTGTAGCGAAATCTGAATCGTGCATTACCACTGTGCTATAACGACCCAAGAGCTCTTTGGAGTTTTGGAGTGCTTTATTGCGGAAAACGCTATTTTCCCACGCGAACTGTGTTCTCTTTTTTTGTATACAGCTGAGGGTTTGAGAACATCTTTCATTACTGGTCGTTGGCACACAACACTTCTAATGAAGGTTAACAATGACGTTTAAGAGAAAATTTACTGAGAGCGCAAGTAAAAGTTATAAGATGTCTTGCAATCACTTGTTTTCGAATAAAGATGACGCTCCCAGCCCCCCAGAGCATATGAAATCATGCTTTTTCCAACTACTATGACCACGTTGTGGGTATACTCTGACAATGTTTTGGGAGAAATTTTTCAAACGCGTCGCCTGATCCGTAAAGCGCACGCAACCGGCGCAGCCTGAGTTTCGCAGCATTTCGCAAATCAATACGTTAGACTTGTGTGTTGAGCGGCTGGCAGTCACACGTGACGGCTGCAGCTAACACACGCATAATGCGCTTTGCGGATCAGGCAACGTGTTTGGAAAGTTTCTCCCAAAAGTATTGTCAAAGTATAATGTTGTATCGCTTGAGTCCGTGGCGTAGTTTTTTTGACTGATTCAATCGTGGTGATACAATACAAGTGTATGAAGGAAGGATGCCATACATAAAAAAATATAGTTGGACAGCCGAAATCTCGGAGTGGAACCCCATTCACAGCATATTAGTTGTACGACGCGACAGGACAGGGAGTTCCTCGGCCAAGTTTTCGGGCGCATCTAAAAGTTTTTTTTCGCTTAGAAACGACATTATCAAATAAGCAGCAAACATGCTGGCTCTCATAATGTTATCATGTTGTAGGTCTATTATAACTAGTTGTAGAAGTTTGAAAGTTCGCTGCGGACTCCTCCATATCAAAAAGCGCCCAGACCCGCAGACCAACCCGTGCGCCAAGTCTCGGTCGAGAACTCAAGTCTCATACTCATAATGATGCAGATTATAGGATAGAACTTGCGTTTTTTTGTTCCATGCAGAACTTGTGGCTCTCAAATTATGTATGTACAGTATGTGTCAGTTGCGCGTGAACTTGGATTTGGCTTGAAATTGCTAGACAATTTTCATCCCCCGCCCTCTTCTTTATCTGAACGCTTATTCTGCCTGCACCATGTCAGTTGACGAGATTTCCAACAAAAAACAAAAGATGTGCATAAACGTTAGGAGGCACAATCAATGCTCACTAAGGCATTATGCAGTACCAGCTGCAATTTTTGGCTGATTGAGGCCTGCGCCTGCATAGCCTTCAGGCCAGGCACAAATGCAAGCGGTCGCAAGCCCGGCGGATGCACAGCTGCTTTTGTGACATGTGATATGATTAAGTTAATCAGTTTTTTGTTTCACTGTTTCACAGTTTCTCAGTGTTGTTTTGAGGCATTTTGGCTATGTTCACGCTGGAAAATAACCAATGCGATGCAAGACCAAACAATAAAACTGTTACCAAAGCCACATTTTATCCCGATTCGGTCTTTAACGAGAAAACCAAACCAGGGAGCACTTTCTATTTCATACAATAAAAACTTACAAATTGTAGCCAAAAGTTACAAGCAATTGTAAATCCACTTTCCACAATAATTTTGTATCCAGTCACAATTTTTTTGTAGCTGGATACAATAGAGCTGAAAATGTTTCGATAGCACGATCTTCTTTCGCTTAGGCAAACATGAAAACGCATGTTTGATAAAATTAGTTTCAAATAAATTGCTTCTAGAGATGATAAACATTATTTAAAAAATCGGGCCCGGGTCAAATAATGGATAAACAATCAAATTGTGTCGAGTTAGGACGGTCCCACCGGTGTGCACCCAGCTACAATTTTTCTCTTTCTTACAATGCGAGTTACAAAATTTTCTTTTGTAGCTGGGTACAATTGTACCCAGTCACAATTGTAACTTCTTACAATTGTATCACTCACAATTGTAACTGCGTAAAGTGACTTTTGTACCTGGGTACAAATTGTAGCGTTTTTTTGTAAGAACTTACAATTTGTATGAAATAGAAAGTGCTCCCAGGTCTTTCTCGAATGTTGGTTAGGGTTCAGCAAGAGCAGTCAGATTACACACTCACATACAAAAATTACCCGCACACTAATATCAAAAATGCTGCAGAAAGACAAAACTGTTGAAAAGGTCACAAAAAACAAGCAAGCACAGCAATGCATCCGCGAGCCTGCAGAGTTCTCCATGCAAAGCCTGCGCCGAAAGCTCTGCAGGCTCAGGCGTCAATAAGCCAATAATTGCAGCTGGTACTGTATGTGTGACACTGACAGCACACGTCTAAAATTCTACAATAAACAATCGCTCCAAACTATTCATTTCAAAGAAACCGCCCGTTTTGTTAGAAAAAAAGTAGCGCGCAGGCGCACACGGAACAACAGCAGGCCAGCGGCGAAATTTTTTGCGGCGCCGCCAAAAACGCATATAATAATGTACACACATATACATCAAATCATGGGCTGCATCATTGCGGGTAAACTTAAACCATAACATGCGCATTGTATGGGTCATACGTTTTGCAACTCAACTTTTGTACACAGTATACTGGATGCCCGTATGCACTGTGCTGCTATCATTGTTGTGCCTGGATCCTGAACACCTGATGTTTCACATTATGTCTGGAATTTTTCAGAGAATTCCAGATTCACTCAGCTCAATGGAGCTCGCATTAATTTTAGACTGGTCGAACTCGCAAAAGCACCTCTGAACCAAAAATTTTGCCACTTATGTAGGTGAAAGAATGGGCGTATACCTACCCTGGTGCCCGCAAAGGGCATCCCGGCACATTGTACCACTTCGAAAAACACGCCAATGATTTCGTTCTGCGCTGTTTCGCATTGTAACAAGTTCCGGGCTGCCATATTTAATGTCCGTGGGGGAACACGGGCTTCCGCACACCGGTGTTTGTTTGCGCGTGAAATGACCGCTGTTTCTTTTCTTCATATCCTACGGTGGTATGGGTGGTCCCAGAGTTGCGGTTAAACATTTTGGCTCAATATATTTGGCAGAGATTGTCTGGCTTTGTACATATTTCATTCAGGATCCCTTAGATTATGCATGAATTATGCGGTGGCTTTTTTCGATTTCATATTTTAGTAGAGAGAAAACAAACGTTTCTCGAACTGGTGAGCCAACAGCTGTCTTCTTGGCTGTCTTTTCGCGAGCAAACATTTTTGGCGTAACTTGTTTTTTCTGACCAAAAATACTAGCTTGGACCGTTAGCTTTTTCAGATTTGTTTATCGGAGAAACCCAAAACACGTGTACTACGACCTTTAATCTGCAACATATGCTCGCAAGCACCCGTTATAACCATCCATTTCTGACCGTTTGTT